>VDFB02281492.1:1055797083-1056033643 GCA_007258455.2 Sequoia sempervirens
CCTTTGTATAAAAAAAGTTATGTGAGCCGAAGTACACACCACTTTTAAAAAATGTTGTTTACTCCTAAAAACTAGTTATCAAAGAAGACGAAAAAAATTACAATTTATTTTCAATTTTTTTTTTTTTAAATACATTTAAAATATACATACAAAATCTCACAAATCATTAGTTTACATCATTTTCAAATTCCTAATAGTTTACCTACTATAAGTGTTAGAAAGTGAAGTTTTCTCTGAAAATATTGATTTCAATGTCAAGTTTGGCCAAAAAGTGTAACCCATTATTATTGGGATGACCCTTGTCAAAATTTAGTAATGCTTCAAACCCTTACCCAAGCCCACACTTTAGCTTGAATGAGCTCACAAACTTGGAAGGTGTTCTTTGAAGAAATGTGTGCACTCTAGTGAAATACGACCACATAGGTTCTGATTAGATAAAGGTAGGGACCACCATGTGAGTGCAATTAACTAGAAACTTAAGTGATTTTAAAGATCATGCAACTAATTGGCCTGACTAGTCAATAGGATAAGAGGGATGATAGAAAGATGAAGCTTGAGATATAAGGTCATAACTTAAGTATTTATAATGTGTTGAACTGGATAGCACAAAATATAAGCTAGGGTACAAAAAAAGACTTGAAGGGTTTAACATTTAAGGAATTTAGAGAAAACTGTAGGACTAATGACACTAAAACCATAGAAATATACAGAGATTGACAAATTTTACCTTGAATTTATCAAATCAGTGATCAATGGTGAAGAGTGTAAGGGGGCACAAAGTGACTGCAATATCATTTTGTATATTGGAGAATGTTTTGGAATAAATGTGAAACATTGATTAATGAATATCTCTATTTTACTAATGCTTGAAATAAGGGAGATAAAAGACGATTATTCCTTCATTGTTGTAGCATCATAAATTGTCACCCTTGACAATTTCACACCAGGTTTAGCTCCCCTCTATGTGCCTAGAACTAATTATGCTTTTAATTTTCTCGTTTTATAATCATCTTCAGAAAATTAAAAGTTGAATTGATAATAAGGATTTAATATTCATTTATTGATACTTAAGGCCCCAAAACAAGTCTAGTCTAGGGCACTAGTGCCCCTATCCAACCTATTTTTTCCCCAATACAAATATGTCGGGATCAACATTTAACATTTAGAAATTCAAAATCATTTGTTGGCTATCATTAATTAATTTGTGGGAAATTAAAGAATTGCATATAAATACAAGTCTTTTTAACCATTTGAAATCGTAGTATTTTGAAGTGACAATTGAGCATGCTATAAATAAGTCAAGAGAAAAATTAGCAAAAGTATTGCAACATTATTTTAGTCAAGCATCATGTTAGCAATGTATTAATTTTTTATGTGAGTTTTTTCATGTTTCATGTCCATTTTTTGTGAGTACTAACACTTGTAGGACTTCAAATCAAGCATCCAATTCTCCTGGAAGGTGATGAGTATAATCACTTTAGTCCATCAAGAATGCAGATCTGAGTGGTAAGTTTCAACAATTGTCAATTTGTCACTTATTTATCATTTAGCCTATGCCTAACCGAGAGTGGTCTCTATTTTTAATCATCATAGCCATTGTGGAGGTATAAATACCAATATAGGGTTTGACATAGGCTTGAGCCCCTATATTGCACAAAACTTTCCCCCTTCCTTGTGTGCATGTTATAGATCTGAAGTGAATTGGGAAAGAATTGAAGACCTAATTGAAAAATCAAGCATTCAACTCCTACAAGTCAACAAGTTAGGGAAAGTGGAATTTATCAACAACAAATGAAATTCTGACACTAAGTCTAGAGGAGAAGAACATATAGACAAGGACAAACTGAGATATGAATTATGATTCTGAGTGTCTACACTTCCAGGTCTAGGGTGCTAGCGCCCCTATCCAACCATTTCAAGCTCAAATTTATATGTCAGGTTCTTTTGTATCTACACTCTGCCCTTCTGAACTTTGTTTCTATCTTTCAGTTATGTCTTTTTCTAAAATCATAATATTTTTCTTCATTTTCATAGTCAATCTAGGTGCATCTTTACATTATCAAATCAAGTCAATTAGCAATCAACTAATCAATATCAAATCAACCTCCCAAGAAAGAACCAAAACCATGATCCACCATTATATCTCTTCCATTGAATTTAGTATCCAAGTGGGTGTTGCGACCATTTTTGGTTCCTTCCATTGTGATGTAGGAGAAGGTGTGATTTAGACCCTAGATCTTTTTTTTCCTACATCACAATTAGTAAAATGGTAAAGTTTCTTATGTATAGAAAGAGAAATGAACTTATTATTAAATATAATTCTTGTCATTAATGCTAATGATTATTAAATGGATTTAATTATTCTTATTTTTTCTTAGTTTATTTATGTGTAATAGAGCTATATTGGGATACATGCCAACCCTTGTAAATTGAGAATGTCATCTCTCTACTAATGCATTATCTACATATATATTCCACACATGTAGGATTGTAATAGGGTGTGGTGTTATTAAGTGTGATGAAAATATTAATGTGTTAGCATGCATAATTCAATACTTATATTGTAATCATTTAACTAAAAAATTATTGCTTATTTTTTATGTTTTTTCCTTGGTAAAATTTGGGCATTACAAATAACCCATAAACCCTCCCATACATTACAAGCATCTAAAAAATTAAACAAATTTTATAACTAAGCATTGTGTGACAACACCTAATTAGTAACATTGATGACATTATGAGCATCATTTAGACTCATTTTATAGGTAATTGTACCATTTTCCATATGTACCCAACCAACTAAACATTCCATTGTGCAAGTTTTCTTGGTCAACAAGGTCTTGTGAAGAGTTCTTATTCTTGGAATTTCTCCTACATACCATTTGAGGCAATTTTTGATCCATTTCTAAGATAATTAGAAAAATCTAAATGGTTTTATCACACATGATCCCAAGAAGCCATGTATTCTCTCTTTGGTGTATAATGTGTCCATTTTGGTGCATACATGTACAAAGTGTACAAAAAAAGTCATAAATAAGAAAATGAAGACAGAACAAGGTAAATAATATACCTATTTTTATAAAATAAAATAATCACAAATCAACCACCAATTTGTATTACTTGATAACATTAGGTTACCCAAATGTTATGAAATATGTGTAGAGAGTCTTGATACTACAATCACTTCATGTTAAGTTCCACCCAAAATACTTTGTGAGGGAAATCCCATAGACAACCCTACATTTTAATAAATAACACCAATGCCAAATCTAAGATGCAATGACATGGAGAATTGATGTGTTATTTCCATAAATATGTGTTTGAGAGGAAATGTGTAGTCTACAAGTAGAAAAATTAGGTTATTCCTTATTAATTTTGAACCTAATGCTTCCTTGCCATCCTAAAACTAACAAGCCATCATAAAATCTAATTAACATCATCTACTAGAAGTTATTTTTACATTGACCAACTTGTTCTATCAATTTGGCAAATTTGCTAACTTTTCCAAGGCACGCATGTATACTTAAGTTGTGTGGAGTGAAAAAATATTGTGCAAGGATACATGGGTTGTGTAATGATGCATAAGAACTCAATTAAGGCAATCACCAAGGTTAGCACAAGGAAATATTGAAAGAGGTTTGGGAAATTTCCAAATGGTTCTATATCAACCAATAGAATTTAAATAAAAAATTGTGGTGTGGTAATGTTCATAGAGTGTACTTTTCCAAACAAAGTAAATGGCACATGCACACAAGTTAAGCTTGCACGCAACTTCCTATATAAAACTACTCAAAAACATAAGATAGACTTATATACAAAGAACTATAAAACACACAATTCCATTCATTGAAAGTGTATAAATTAATATGAATATTGAATAAATGCAATGATCATAGAAAGGTAATAAGAAGTACTCCAATTTCCATCTATGTTACAAAGAAATGATTTTTAGATGACTTAATGTAATTATTAAAAAAATTATTATTTCTTTCTTATCATACACTTGGATATTTTTAAGCAAAATCATATGGTTGATTTGTCATTTCTCCAAAGTTATTTCCCTGAGAACCCAGTGATCATTTCCCTCATTCGATCTTAAAAAATATTTCATTTATATGACATCTCTTTATGATTACGACCTACAATGGAAGATAATGAAAGGGTGTTGGATACTTTCTTTGGATTGTGTTTACCTAAGAAACTCTCGAACCTACATTCCAAGGTTTTGGGCAATTAAATATTTGCATCAAGCCAGCCGGCAAGACAAAAACTTTCACAAGATTTATGGTGGTAGATAACTATCATTGAAGGGGAAAAGCGTATTATTTTCTATCAATAATCAATAGAAGTCGATAGAGTTGTAGAGCTTGGAATAGGTATTGTATGGTTTTAGAGGGTGTATCATTTGGGTTTTCTTGTTTACATCTAGAGATGTCAACTTAGGAGTTATCATTATAATATACGATTTTTTTATTACATAAATATTTTTAGATAGAATTATATATTAAAATGGGATAGTGAAAGGATTTTGAAATCTTGTATATCAAGATAAATGTAATAATAAGAGAAAAAAATCTAAGAAGAAACAGACCTTGAACCTATAAAAGATCTGATGAGAAACAAATGAATAAATAACAAACTCACATAAAAAAACAGAAAAACCATTACAATCATGAGATTTGAATCCAAACCTCACCAATAAACCATTATTCCATAAGAATTGTTATTACTTTTTAATCCCTTCTTTGCTGGGGCATTGTCCAACGTGCTTTGTTGTTGGTATATAAAACACTTTAGGTTAAACATTTGGTTTAAGAAAATCCAAAAGGGATGGCAATTTTTTCAAACAAAACCTTTCATTGAAGAAATAAATGATAGCAAACGAAGCGACCTTGGTAAAGTGGTGACCCCATCATACCCGGGTGCGGTTCAGTGGCAAAGTGGGCTTCCACTAAGATAACTGCCAATCATATAGAGTACAAAAAATATAAAGGCCAAATTATTTTATGACCTAAAGATTGTATGAATCTTAGAACGAGGAAGTTGGTAGGGTTTTCTAAATATTCTTTCTTCTCCGGGTTTGCAGAATCAGAACAAAACTGGTTGCGTGTACCAAAAAGGATTTTTACTACATCGACATGTGAGCCTGCCCTTTTTTATCTCACCACCTTAGAATTTGTTTGCAAGCTGATGTAATTGTTTAGATTTAGCTTTGATAAAAGAGTTAATAACAAGTTAGTAGTTTAGCAGCTAGCTCTTAGGGTGGTCCCTTAATCTTTGTGCAAACAGTTCTTAGTTTGTTTTCTTTACAGTTTTCTTTGCCAGAATTTTGGTGGTCATGTTTTATTCTGCAACACTAGGAAATGTCCCCTTGATGGCCATACCTGTGGGGACTTTGAACAGAAAAGAAACCAAGCAGAAAAGATTTATTACTATTGGGTGGAACTTGTGGCTTTCTTGCAACTTTCATTTTAGCTTTCTGATGAGACTGGCTCACTTTGGACAATTAACTCAGACAGAATGAATATAATGCCCCACAAAAGTATTTGTTTAAAGCATTGTGTCTGACAAGAGTTGCCATTGTTGGAATCCATTTTACTGGCATGCATGGTCAGAATGTTTCTTTGTGGGAAGACATGAGGCCCTATCTCTCAGAGCATTGGGATTGGAATAAGTAGAGATGGTGTCTAATTAATGCTTTTACCAATTATTTTGATTGAGATTGTTTCGTACGTTGCTTTACTGTTAGTCTTTAAGAAAAGTTTGTTTTAGCCCTAAAAACAGTGGTGAATTTAAAGTATAAATCAGTACATTTGCTGTTGGCTTCGGAAAAGAGAACAGAAGTTAAAAACACAGAAAAGTGATGGGCCATGGCATTCAATAATGAAAACAAGTGGAACACGCCAAGGCAGGCTGGGAACATCACTTGGTGGAGGAGGTCAGCTTGTTAAAGGGAATGGATTGGGTGCGATCTGGGTGTCTGCTTAAATAGCATTGGATTTGCAAACATCATTCTTGTAGAAGTGGTTGTCATCTTTTTCATACAAGACTCCAAAGGAATTTTTTATTGTTTTTTATTAAACTTATATAGTAGGTTTTGAAAGGATTCTGAAATCTTTTATAGCAAATCAAACACTAACAAAACAATTACTTAAAAATTATGCTGTGCTTAATAATAATTGTTAGAAACAAATTTTAGTGAACACAAGTAATAATTTAGTGTATTTTAATAGTTGTGAGTATATTTGTCATATTATGATTTATTAATAGAATATATTAAAAATATATTAATAAATAAAGTTTTATTTATAACAATTTAATTTGTTGTTTTTATTTTAATTTGATATATGTTATTAATACACACAAAAATATGTATAATTTTTCATCATTTTATATTAAAAATGAATAATCATGGTTAGAATTAACTTCATTTGTTTGTAAGTCAATCTAATTTTCTGTATATAAAAATTACATAATAAAATACTATTGCTATTGGGATAAAATAGTATATCATTGTAATCACATTGGGTATTTTGAGTATGTACATTTTTTACATCTTCTTTGTCCAAATACATAAAACATGGCACTAGGAAAAATCACCGCCTTCAATTCACCGTCCAAAATTCACCATCAACAATTCACTGTCGCAAAATTCACCACCATGACAAATTCACCTCACGGAAAATTCACTACCAACAAGAATTGTTGATGGTGACTTTTCCAACGGTAAATTGCCGGTAGTGAATTTGCTTGATGCCATAAAACATGATTTCCAACACCATACTATATATTTCAAATTAAATATACACTTGATGATTGAACTTAATTTCTTATAAACAATATATTTTCAACTTGTCACAGATTGAAATAAAGATTCACCAAACCATTTGCATTCAATGTGATATATAAGCCACATTTTTTCTAATTATAAAGACTATTAAACCTAAACAATTTATCTAATTGTTCACCAAGATAACTTATCATATTTTTTCTCATTTCTAATCTAACCAAATATTTTATATTTTATTTTTAATTTAAATTTAATTTCTTTTGACTTTTAATCACTTAAAGTCATTAATGGGTCCCTTCATATTGAATGTAAAAATGTAAATGAAACTTTGATATTGAATATTAAATTTAATAGGAAAAATGGTATGATATAGGATTATAAGAAGAAGAAGAATCATGTTAGAGTGTAATAAAGATGATGTAGATAAGGAAAGTTAATATCTTTCGATATCATGTCTTTTAAAGTCATTTTATAACAATTATATATTTTTTAGTGATGTAATTTCAATTGACTAATAGGTGATTGATTGAATTAGAATGTCTTTCATTATTTTTTGTTAAAAAAATACTTGGGGTTTAAAGAGATATTTTTTATTTTTTTATGTATTTCTTATTTTTTATTGAATTTCTTAACTATGAATGTGATTTAAATTCTTTGTGATATATTGTTAAAAATAATACTATTTTGCATTCATTTAGACTATTTTAAGTTTACCTATAATTTTATTTATCTTATTTGCAAGTTTATCCCTTTTTCTTATGCTATTTATTGTATAAAATTATGTTTACTCATTTTGATTATAGTATGTATAATGAAGCTTAATTTTCTTAATATTTTAATCAATCTGATTTTGATATTTTAATCTATCCTAAAATTTGTAAATTGTTATTATGTCAATCATAACATTATTAACCTTTTTTAAAATATATGCACTAAAGAACTAATATTTGCTACGAACAAAATATAAAATATATAGTCAAAGAAAATATATTAGAAGTAATAAATGAACAACAAGTACTAGAAGGAATATATAGAATGCACAATCAAATACTATCTATTTTATTCACTCATCTCTCTAAATACATGTGTACAAAGAAAAAAAAACAACCACCAATTCAACACACTCACTATAGTCAACATCTATAAATATTGATTCTTTTATTTTTTCACATGAAGTACTTTTATGTTATATAAATATGTTATTGTTTCCTTTCATTTTTTTGGTTTTTATTATGATTCTAAAATGCATGTGTGTCCATATATAGTATTTATTATCCCAATAGATATATATTTTCATGCATGTGATATTTAAGTGATCTCAATAATAAGTTACAACAATGCTTAGACATGTTTATATACTACAACAAAAAAAATTGAGGGATGTCAGAGTGATACTATGTTTGTTGTTATACAAAGTTGATCAATATCTACACATAATTCCCTTTATTAAGGGTTATTTATTTTTAAACCAAACTTTCTTGCATTATATAGTGATGAGGGTGCAACCCAAGACACAGAAAATAACTCACAAAACAAGAGAATAATTTTATTATTCAGAAAATGGACTTCTTACATGCAGAGGATCTCAAGTCCTCAAGTTCTACAACATATGCGAGTTACAGAAAATTACAGAATAACCCTTTTCGCAGTGTACGAACTTGTCCCCAAAAAGCTACACAAAAATCAGAAACTCGCCCATAAATAGAGCTCCCTTTTAGTTTGGAGCCAAAACAACATTCAAATTTGAATTATTGGTGGTCTGGCGCCGAAAATTACAACTTGAAATTCAAATTTCAAAAGTACATTCAAAAATTAGTATCTTCTAGAAAGTGTGCCAACTTCCGAGAGCCATAACTTTTGATCCGAGACTCTGTTTTTCAAACCGTTTGAACCGTTGGAAAGGTCTTGGAGTCAAGAACGTGCTCAAAATTGCTACACTAATTTCGGAAAGTTTTGGGACCATTTAGTGCCTCAAATCTGACCTAGAAGGTTTTCAAGTACAATTCTGGGAGACTAAACTGCAATGTCTTTCAACCCAAGAATAGAAAAGCAAAACTGTAAGTTGGGAATTACATTATGACGAAAAGGGTATCCAGAAATGCAAAAACATCTAAAAAACTATGAACATGAAATGAAACTCCTTTTTTTTTTTGGTGATGCAGGATTTCCCTTACACCACTGGATGCTCCTACATCAGACACCCAGGGTAGTTTGAGAAGTGACTCCATCACATCTTAGATGGTTGAGGAAAACCCAAACAGTCAACCTCTACCTTAGATAGCCAGGATGAATCTTCCACAAGCCTTCCTCTCCATTTCACCAGATATTCTTCATACTGCTTGTTTCTGGTACTCCTTCCCACATGGCTATCTAGGATTGCTTCAATCTCCTCCTTCTCTAAAGTAGGTGTTGGAACATGTCATACTTCCCTATTGTTTGTGCATCCTCTATGCCACCTTCATGATACTCTATCAAATCTAACATGTTGAACACATGGGAAATGTTGACTCCATCTGGCAACTCTACTTCATATGCATTCCCTAAATCATGCTTCTTCAAAATCTTGCAGGGACCGAATTTCTTCATCTTCAATTTGTTATAGGTTCCCACTGGAAACCTTTCTTTCCTCAAGTGGAACATTACTTCATCACCAATCAAAAACTCCTTATTCCTCCTTTTTTGATCTGCCTTGGCCTTATACTACATAATATCTTGTTAATATGTGGGTCATCCCACAATAATGGGTTACACTTTTTGGCCAAACTTCACATTGAAATCAACATTTTCAGAGAAAACTTCACTTTTTGACACTTATAGTAGGTAAAATATTAGGAATTTGAAAATGATGTAAACTAGTGATTTGTGAGATTTTTTCTGTAGATTTTAAATGTATTTTTAAAAAAAAAAATTGAAATTAATTTTTTTTTTTTTTTGTGTCTAAACAACATTTTTAAAAAGTGGTGTGTACTTCGGCTCGCATAAATTTTTTTCTATAAAGGATAAAATTCTGATTCTTTTGAATTTAGGTTGGTAACACAAGTATCTAGTGGTTTCATTTTTTTTCATAGCATTTTGTTGAATATTTTTCTTTTAATTAAGTTTTGAAGTCAAAACATTTATAATTTAGACATAGGTGCACTTCGGCTTGCATAACTTTTTTGGTATGTATTGAAATTCAATTTTTCCTTTTTTGTTGGAACGAAGACATCAATACCTAGTTTGTATATATTTTTGAAAATTTTTTCCTCAAATTTACTATTTTTCCACAATGATTTTTCACCGAACTTGATGTTCGGTGAAAAACCTATGTACAGTAAAACTAAAAAATAAAACATAAAATAAAAACAAAATATATTAAATTTATAGTTGTTGGAAAGCACATTTCGATCACTATAATCATCCAGCTTGGTTTATCAAGTTGACTCCATTTGCACCTCCTTCCCAAGCTTTGATAGTAAAAAAAATGCATAAATTTTGAAATGGTGGAGGGGATGGTGAAAAAAGGGGGTTCATTAGAACCCCCCTTCTAATGTATATCCTTGATGTGTTTACCCATTTTTGGTATATCATTGTAACCCACTATTGTAACCCACTATTGTGGGTTTACCCATTTTCTCTTACCTTCTCATGTATATCCTTGATGTGTTCTACAAAATCTCCAGCTTCAACATTTATCTTCTTCTCTTGGTCCATCTTCCTCAATTTTGGAGTTGTTGTGGGGCTACCTCCATACACAATATGGAATGGTGATCTATCAGTACTTCTGTTGACAGAATTATTGTAAGAAAATTTGGCCTGGGGTAAGATCAAGTCCCATCCCTTGGGTTTATCTCCTACCAAGCATCTTAATAGGTTACCCAGACTCCTGTTCACAACCTTCGTCTGCCCATCTATTTGTGGATGGTGTGCAAAACTGAACTTCAACTCCGTTCTCAACTTCTTCCACAAGGTCCTCCAAAAGTATCCCACAAATTTGGTGTCATGATCTGAGACAATACTCTTTGGCAGACCGTGTAGCCACACCACCTCTTTGAAGAACAAGTCAGCAATGTGGACTGCATCATGGGTCTTCGGACATGGAATGAAATGTGCCATTTTTTAAAACCTATCAACCACCACAAATATTGAATCATTCCCTCTCTGTGTCCTTGGAAAACCAAGAACAAAATCCATACTTATATCCTCCCATGGCCTCTTTGGTACAGGTAAGGGTTGATATAACCCTATATTTTGGCTCACTCCTTTAGCCATCTAACATACCCTGCAACTTTGTACATACTTCTTTACATCCTGTGACAACTGAGGCCAATAATAATGCTCACTGATAATGGCAATGGTCTTATCTTACCAAAATTTCCTGCCATTCCTCCATTGTGCTTCTCCTTAATCAGGTTCTCCTTCATGGAACTCCTCGGAATACATAATTGGCTTCCCTTAAACAACATTCCATCTTGAATTATGAAATCCAACCACCTTGCCCCATCCACTGTAACAGGCTTCTTGCAAGCTTTCCAAGCCTCTGCAAAAATTGGGATCTTTTGGATACATTGTTTTGAGTTCATTGAACCCAACCACTTCAATCTGCATCTTTTTCATCAATGTCTGCCTCCTACTTAAGGCATCTGCAACCCTATTCGACCTCCCACTCCTATGCTTTAGAACAAAGGTATAGATCTGCAAAAATTCTACCTATTTCATATGCCTCTGATTTAATTTTCCCTAACTATTCAGATACTATAATGCTTGATGATCAGTATACAAAAAACATTCCTTCGACAACAAATAATGCCTCCATTTCTTTAGTGCTTGAACTATTGCATAAAATTCTTGATCATATATGTAGAATACTTTCTTTTGGCATCATTTAACTTTTCACTGAAATAGGCAATGGGCTTACTTTCTTGGCTCAACACTGCTCCAATGGCACAACCACTAGCATCACAATCCACTTGAAACACCTTATTGAAATCTGGGAGGGCTAGAATAGGCTGCTCTGTCACCTGCTGTTTCAATAGTTCAAAACTTTTCGCTACTCCAGTGCTCCACTTGAACTCTTTTCTATCCCCTCTCATGGTTTCAGTTAGGGGTGCACAAATACTACTGAAGTTTCTAATGAAATTTCTGTAAAAACTAGCCAAACCATGGAAAGATCTCACCTCAGTAGTAATTCTTGGGGTAGGCCATTCCAGAATAGCCTTCACCTTCTCTGGGTCCATCTTGAGACCTTCTACCGAGACAACAAACCCCAAGTACACTAGCTCCTTCTTCACAAAACTACACTTCTTCAGATTAATCAACAATTTCTCCTCTCTTAACTTCTCAAAGGTTCTCCAAATATGCATCAAATGCTCATCCAAAGTCCTACTGAAAATCAAGATATCATATAAATACACAATAACAAAACTTCCCAGAAACTCTTTCAGTACCTCGCTTATGAGCTGCATGAATGTGCTCGGTGCATTAGTTAGCCCAAAAGGAATGACTAACCACTCATACAGACCCTCTTTGGTCTTGAAGGCAGTCTTCCATTCATCTCCTTCTCGAATCCAGATCTGGTGATAACCACTCTTTAGATCAATCTTTGTGAAGTACTGAGCTCCACTCAAATAGTCCATCAAGTCATCCATCCTTGGCAAGGGAAATATGTACTTGATTTTTATCTTGTTTATGGCCCAGGAGTCTGTACACATCCTCCACTCCCCATCCTTCTTTGGTGCTAGTACTGCAGGTACTGCACATGGGCTCAGGCTCTCTCGAATCAAACCCTTTCTCAACAACTCCTGAACTTGTCTGTTTAACTCCTCATTTTCTACCAGAGTCATTCTGTGAGTTGCGTTATTTGGAAAACTGGCTCCAGGGATCATGTCAATCTGATGACTGATCTTCCTCACTAGTGGTAAACCCTTAGGTACATTATTAGAAACAATATCCTGAAACTCATCCAACAACCCAAAAACCTCTACTGACACCTTCTCACTATCCTCCTTACCCACTCTAGGAATCAATGCATAGCACACAAGCTCATGCTTCATACCTTATAAAAAAAAAATCCATCAACATAACAGATTCCAACACTACTGCATACATTTTCTTCGGCCTCCTTCAGGGGTTTCAACTTGTGACGAACCCCATCCTTCGTTAGAGAATAAGTGTTTTCATGGCCATCATGTATAGCTCGCCTATCAAACTGCCACAGCCTCCCCAACAACATGTGATATGCATCCATGGGGATGATATCATAGAGTACCTCAGCATGGTAGCTCCCGATCTTGAACTTCACTAGGCACTGCTCATTGACCAGAACTTTGTGTTCCTTCTACAACTAGGAAATTCGATACGGATGTGGATGTTTTTCCCTCTTCGGCTTTAACTTTGTAACCATCTCCTATGACACCAGATTATCGATGCTCCCATTGTCAATGATGACACACAACATTTTCCTTCACATTTGTACCTTGTGCAGAACAGATTCTTCCTATGTTTCGGTTCCTTCTATTTAGTCACCAGTGCTCTTCTAATCACTAGGGATTATCCCCTTTCAACATCATCTGAATGTTCAGATTGAGCCTCCTCACTTGCATGTGCAACCCTTCCACGACCTTCCAGCCTTTTGTCTGCCCTTCTTTGATGTTGCAGACATTCATAGGCTCAAAGTCCTTCTTCACCACACTGGAAACACATTCCTCTGAAACCACCTCTTCTGGATCCTTGTCCAGATCTCCCTCGTCCTCTACCTCTTTGATCACCACTATTTTGATCACGAGGGTAGTAGAAGTTATCATTCTTCTGGTTTCGACTGGTACCCACATCTTCATTTTTCTTCTCATCATCATTTCAGCTTCCAAAATATCTTCCACTACCCTTTTTTCTCTTACCTACTCGTCCTTTTTGCTTGCTCTAAAATATTTTGTTTAGCTTCTCTTCAACTTTCAGAGCAAACTAGTACGCATCCTCCATGGTGGTCATTCTGACCAAGCTTAGCTCCTCCTAAATGCTCGATCATAACCCATTAAGATAACAGGCTACCTTCTCCTTGCTGGCCTCTGTATGACCCATTCTGATGATCATCTTATGAAAATATTCAATGTATTCTTTCACATATTTGCTTCCTTGCTTCAACCCTTGAAATTTCTTCAGCAGATCTAGCTCATAGTCCACTAGTATGAACTATTTTTTTAGTTTCTCCACCATGCGATCCCATCTGGTGATCTTTCCTTTTCCTCTTCGGTTTCTCTCCAACTGGACCTCTTTCCACCAAATACTGGCATGGCCCTTCAGCTTCGTTTTTGCAAACTTGACCTGATTTGGGTCCTCTATCTCCTTATACTCGAAATATTCTTCCAACTCATTGATCGAGTCGATCAACTCTTCCAGGTTCAGACTTCCAGAAAAATTAGGGACTTCTGCTCTAGTTCTTTTCCCGATCTTCAAAATAGCCCTTATCAACCACATTTGGTCTTGATCAATCGCTTCTTCTTCCTCTTCTACATCTGAATCTTCCTCTTCTTCATCCTCACTTTCTTCTCTCCTTCTCAGGTTTAACCCTCTTCTCATCTGCTCCTACAATGCATCAATCTGTCTCTGGAGGGCTCTGAAATCCTCAGCCGCTAGTGGATCTCTTCCACTAGAATTTTTTCTGCCTCGGCCACCTCTGGCACCACCACGCCTACCAGGAATCACTCTAAGAGGCATCTTTCTTGACCTCAACCCACAACCACAATCTTGGTGTGAACTGCCTCATGATCAGTGATTTTTCCACACACTTAAGAAACCTTGCTCTGATACCACCTGATGAGGGTGCAACCCGAGACACAGAAAATAACTCACAAAACAAGAGAATAATTTTATTACTTAGAAAATGTACTTCTTACATGTAGAGGATCTAAATTCCTCAAGTTCTACAACATATGCAAGTTACAGAAAATTACAAAATAACCCTTTTCGCAGTGTGCCAACTTGTCCCCAAGCTACACAAAAAATTAGAAACCCGCCCATAAATAGAGCTCCATTTTAGTTTGGAGCCAAAACAACATTCAAATTTGAATTATTGGCAGTTTGGCGCCAAAAATTACAACTTGAAATTCAAGTTTCAAAAGTACATTCAAAAATTAGTATCTTCTAGAAAGTGCGCCAACTTCAAGGAGCCATAACTCTTGATCCGAGACTCTTTTTCGAACCGTTTGAATCGTTGGAAGGTCTCAGAGTCAAGAACATGCTCAAAATTTCTATGCCAATTTTGGCAAGTTTTAGGGCCATTTTGGGACCATTTAGTGCCTCAAATCTAACCTGGAAGGTTTTCAGGTGCAATTCTGGGAGACAAACTGCAATATCTTTCAACCTAGGAATAGAAAAGCAAAACTGTAAGTTGGGAATTACATTATGATGAAAAGGGTATCCAAAAATGCAAAACATCTAAGAAACTACCAACATGAAATGAAACTCCTTTTTATTTTTTGGGTGATGCAAGATTTCCCTTACACCACTGGATGCTCCTGCATCATATAGTTAGGATGCAAATTATATAGTTGGGATTCATATTCTACATCTAGGATTTGGATTCTATAGGTAGGATGATAAAGTGCCATGTGCAACATTAAAATTTTGAAAAAAATGGGTACCAAATTTTAAGGATCAACATTTTACATCACACTCCATAATCCATCATTTGGATGACATAAAAAAAAATATCATGATGATGAATCATGAAGCATGATTGAAACCATTGATACTTAAATTTTGAATAGTTTACCCAAAATAATTATATAAACATCAAAGTGGAGGTAAAATGAAAGAGTTAGATGCATAAAAAATAATAAAAATCAAACTCAAATAGGACATACACCTTTATTTAGAGCATACATAGAAATTAAAATAACAAAATAAGAGCAATAAATAAGTACATTATACCTCTATTTGACCTTGTGGATGTGATCCAATTCTCAATTATCATGAAGTGATTTAATGTGGATGATCTTTTCTTTGACATTAATCAATTTGATAGAATTTCAATACTATGAATGATGTGTTATAATGTCCTTTGATAATCCTTACTTGATAAAATTTCCAAGTTGGGCATGGAGGGTGGAGATTGAAGGATAAAATCAAGGGCTAAGATTTCTTTCCATGGACATTCATTCTAGTCTCTTAAAAAGTGGAAAGAAGAGAAGAGATAGACTTGATCAAGGGGTGAAATTTCCTTATAATGTAGGATTAAAGGATACGTAAGAAAGTGGGAAGAGATGGATGAACTAAATGGGGGGTGAAGATTGAGAGATGAAGTGGAGATTCAAGATTCCTCCACATTGCATGCTCACACATGTGTTAGCAAGGAGTAGGGAAAAGTGGTTTGAGGAGGCATGTGTGGAGATGGAGTGCCTAGATTGTGTCTTAGATTTGAAATAGATATTGGATATTAGAGGAATAAATATGTATTGTTTGATTGATTAGAACTTTGGAATAATTTTGGAATAAGGTTAATTAATTAAGTGGATTGAAGTAGTTAGTATTAGAGATTTGAAGGAGGTTAATTATGATATGAAATTTATTTATTTATTTATTTGAATTAATTAATCTATGCTATAAAATAGTTAGTCTAGGGGTAATTAGTAAAATTAATTAAATAATTATTTATTTAATTAATTTATAAGAAATTGATGTGGAGAAGCAAGAGTAAGTTTAGGGTTTCTACATTTTACCCTTATTTGAAATACTATCATGAATAAAATAAGTAGCATCATTTGAAAGAAAGTAGATACAGAGACTTGACAACACGAAATTGGTGATAGATGATGCCCAGAGAATTAAATATTTATTGATTGATTTAAAAGATTAATAATATTGTTAATACATAGAAACAAGACATCTCAAGAACAACATGATGATTTATTGATAAAATTATTGATTTGGTTATTGTTTCTTAGAGTTGTAGGTCCTAAATCCCTAAGGATGGATTTTCTCCCAAGTGCCAAGGGCATCAAAATTAGAAAGAAAATCACAAAACCTATTATTAGGTTGGGGAATTGTAAACCAATTAATAAGGTGGGCAGTACATCCTTTACTTATAGCTCTACTAGACCAAGGGTTTTTCCCTAAGGTGCTATGAAAATGTGACTTATAGGAGATGAACAATTATTAAACCATATGCAATGCATAATATACCCCTATTTAGGTTATCACCATGTATCTATATGTTGATTTGAACATGTAAGGCGGTGCACCTTAATAAAATAGATAAGATAACATGAATATAGTTTTAGAATGTGGTTTACAATGGCCTCTAATGTTATCATACACATTAAAATTTAGTAATGAACAATGCATATTACAACACATTAAAAATATATTAAAATTTGATTTGTTTTAATGTGTTGAGGTGATGGGAGATGGAACGAATAATAGAATAGTGTCCATATACATTTGGCAAACATAATCATTGAGCTCATTTAAAATATTTAATAACCAAAACCAATGATGAAATCTTAATGAAGATTTTACAAAAGACTGTATCATTCAAAATACACAAAATATTAGGTTATATATACATCAAAAAAGATAATAAAGATCTGTAGAATTTTAAGTGAGTATACTTGATAACATATGAACATACCCATACATTTCTTTTATTTCCCTAAAAGGATACCTTGCAAAATACTTTTCCTGAAAAGATACCTTACAAAATATTTGTAAGAATTTTTTAGTCATTTGATTAGCCAACTAATCAACACCACATCTAAAATGCATACCATAAATAGGGAGACACTCGATTAAGGTTGATTGTACCCTCAAAAATTCATTCTTTAGAAGTTACAAGTTTTTTATTTAAAATAGGATAGAACCAGATCATTACAACATCAAAATGCCTTACCTAGAGATGGAAACTATAAACCTTAAGGTTATATTGCATAAGTTTATTTCCTATACTAAGATGCCTTACTTTGTCATTTTCTCATCAACCCACTAAATGATAAGAAAATGGGGTTTTCAAGGAAAAGAGGTGTTGAACCACAAAAGAAGCCTCAAAAACTTGAGACAAAAGGAATATGGTGTGAAAATTTATGTGAAACTAGGCCAAATTTGGGATTAATAAAGTTTTGCGGATACCCATACTATTTGGACATCATAAATCATATTATATCCTCAATAGAAGAAAAATAATGGCTAAGTATGTATGTTCATACTCACAAGTCATGGAGAAATAATCCATTAGTTTGCAACTTTCCCTTTCTAGAACTAAATGGAATCCTCCAATTGGGGTGCCCCAAGGCATGGGAGGTGGCTTGAATTAGTAAGGATATTTTCTAGGGTTCATGCACCATTAAAATTGGTGGTTGAGTCAAGAAAAAATAGTGTAAGGTAGGTGAAATGATTCATGTTGACCCAAGAGTTTGAAGATCCTTCATGTGCATAGTGGAGCATTAGGCCCAACAAGGACCTATAGATATGTGGTAGAGCTTGTGGGAAGTCTACAATCTCGATTAGTGATGTATTGCATATCATTGTTCCATGCAGACCAAAAAAAATGGTAATAGTTACAAACTTTACTTTAATTATAGTATGGCATAAATCAATTTCTATTGCCAAGCTACGAATGAAAGAAAAACTTAGGTCCTTTTAACTGCCCAAGTGAGCACATTATTTATTTGAAATAGTAGGTCTATTAGACTCTCCTTCATGAGTAAGTTTTGCTGGTTATTTTTTAGAACCAAACTTAATCTCATTGTTTTCCTATGAATCTACCATAATTCAATTATTAGCAAAGGTAAGGATTGGCCAACAAAAAAGTAAAGGATTTTTCAGCCTTTACTTCTACTCTTTGGGCTCTGTGAAACCCAAGAGGGTGATCATGACAATGTTTATTTGATACTCTTGTTCCATTTTATCACGAACATGGAAACAAATAGATACATTCCTATTAGATGTGAATAGATAAAATCCTTTAAGGATTTGGCTGACCCTTCATGAATTGTCACCTACAACAAGGAATGAGAGATACTTCATAATGTTGTGTTTTAGTGAAAAGTGTTTGAATGATTTCTATTTTGTTTTGTGTTCTTAGTCAAGTACAGGTTGACTCATTTACATTCAAGATGACCAAACAAAAATACCAATGTTCTATCTTTGGGTAATAGAGTCACATTTATAACAAACTTTAATACATTAACAATTAGACTCAGCATTTATAGGCTATTCATATATCATCTTGCAATACTCAACTCATTGTATCAAAAACAAAAACTACTTAGTAATCCTTGAATTTCATCTCACAAACCTATGATCTCATTTAAGAATTTAATCAATTCTTTGAACCAAAGAAAAAATAAAACCATTCATTCAACCAAAATGATTGAAGACAAACAAAATATCCTTGATCATTCTATTCATTATTTGTAAGAAAAAATACACAGGAGAGAATTTGTTCCAGAATTTGTATTTTCATTCATATGTTGTTGCTACTATAAAACTATTAATCCCATTACAAATTAGAATGTACCCTATACTTCATACTATTCTATTCATCTGTGCTTGATTTTCAAAATTGCTCTTACATGAGCCCAGTTTTCTCCAACCTAGACCACTTGAACCTAAAATTCACTTGTAATGCAATTGGACTTGAATTCCGATTTATAGAAACATGGGAGAAACAAGCTTTGGGCTGAATTACAATTTTAATCACATTTACAATTGACATTCAATTTCATTCTAATTTCAAAACCTCTCAGACAATAACATTTGCATTTTGTAGAAAAGGGAAAACAAGCATAAGACAAAATTCATTCCCAACATTGAAGATTTACCCACCTTCCAAAATGCATCATTCATCATTGTAGCAGCATCAAAACCTCTCATCCACGTTAACCAAAAAAATTATCCCTACCAGTACTTAAGACAAAAACTCATATGTTCATTGAAGAAGAATTGCCCACCTTCCAAAAGGAAACCTTCATTGTTGCAGTGGTGTCTGACACCTCTCCTTTATGTCGGTCATCAAAAACAAAAACACCAAACCAAGGAACTTCCTCTGTAATGGTTCATCATCTTCAGAATCAGAGTATGCATGTCCCTCTAGTGCTTTTGTTAAAACCAGAGAACTTATCTCGCCATCAAAGTCTCTTAGACTTATAGTTGCAAGAAGGTACCATGCATATTTTGGGTCATCTACAACCTCATCTTCTATGTGTTGATGCCAAAATTTGGGAAGGTAATAGCCCTTTGTGGGAAACTCAGTTTATCAGGGACTTATTTCACTAAACTGAGTGACCTCCAAATTTTTAAAGAAGTCAGCTTCTTCTGTAATTGGGGTTTTAGAATGGGAAACTGAAGCAGATATAAAAATTAAAGAATTTAACTAAGGCGATGCACCAGAATGTAGATAAAGGCACAATAAAACTATCTTTTGGATATGATCTAAGGGCTCGCTTAGCAATTTACCATGTCTTAGGATAACAGAACTTGAGGATTGCAGCATAAACAACTCATTCAATGACATAAAATAATAATCACGCCCATTTATTGAAAAGAAGAGTTGAAAGACATAATCTAAACATGAAAACTTGCATTCAAATTATAGAAGTATGACAAATAAACCATTCAAAAAATAATGGCATGGCATAAAGTTTATCAATAGCATAAGAAATATAGAGGCTAAACAATGGCACAGTCGGTGAGTTCTTGCAATAATCTAAGCAATACACAGGCCTGGTCTCTCCAAAGTCCTATAATTCAAAAAACTGGTGAAATAGCATGTGATCTCCAAACTTGTAACCTTGAACATTGGAACCTTCGGAACCCTTCCTCTGAAGCAAAGAGCAGTATTTATAGCAAACCTTCCACTGCCTAGCAAGCAGCAATTGAAAAGATTCAAAATTTGAGCAATGATGTTGAGGCAATGATTTCCCTCAACCGTTGTAACAAAAAATATTCGAGACACAACATTTGGTCACCCCCCATTCAATTGCATCCCCCGTGAATGATGACAGTGTTCCTAGCAAAGGCCTATGTGGACAAGTGTCACCTCTTTGGATAGGCAGTTAGAACATGTGGCAGAAGATCGCAGCACTTGGTTTACTTTAATCCTTCGTTGAAGAAGCTTGCGTTGAAGGGATGTGTGGTAGCATATCGCTACCTGCAACTGATTTCCCTTTTCACTAAAAACTTGTGCCAAGATGACACATAGCAAGTTGTTTATTATAGATGTTGCCTGCGGGGCCCACCAAATCTTTATGTGAATGGGAGCTATGTGGAACACGAGCGAGGGCCATTGAGGAAATGGAAGGAAGCAATCAAAACAGCCCATGGTGAAGACACATGGGAGCATATCGGGGGTTGATAGATGAGCAAGGAGAAAAACCCCTCAGAAAGCGATGAGCGGACATGTGGCTAAGGTAGCAGTGATAACCGAAAGGGGGGTTGATAAAATTTGTCGAAGGCATGGGCTGGTACTTAGCTAAAAATCAAACCCAAAGGGAGCATGGTGAATTTTGTATTCACAGCTTTTGGTGACTATCAGGGGCATTTCGCTCTAAGGAACGTAGAACTCAAAATTTTCTCTAGTTCGTAGACCAGAGTGCCATCCATTGGAAATGGAATTAGAGATTGGAAAGGGTTGCCTAAAGGTGCATCCAGTCATCCTCAGATGGTCTCGCTATATTGCACAAATTCTCTTGCACTCCACCCAACTCGAGTGTTTCTTTATAAGGCAGTGTTTTAGGTAAACCGGCCCCTACCTCGCAGTGGAATAGTAGCTACGCAAGAGGATGAATGACACCTTCAATTTTTGCTATAGTAGTAGGATGGCCGAAACTCTGGAAAGCGGTTGGGTCTTGCTCCTTCTCTTCAATTCTTTCTATAATCTATTCGGTCGTGGCGATTGACCCATCTTTAAAAACTGGAGACGACAGACCCATCTTGCTCAGCTGGGAGAAATTTCCCTGCATTCCGTCCATTGTTTGGTTCAAAGTAGCTACGGCCACTTTAGTTCACTGGAAGGTCAAGTGTCAATGGATGAAATTTTTTCCGTCTAGGCAGCAATATCCTGATCTTTGATCCCTACCATGCCAAGTCTTCATCAAAGGCCGAATATAGCTTGGTCAGCAAATTATTTGCTTCTGGAACCTTCTCTAAGATGAACCATGGGAATTTCTCAATTGTTCCGTGAACTTCCTGGCTCAGTTTTTTTCCTTCGAGATGAACCAGAGCATCGGCTGCAGTGCTAGGAAAAATATTTTAACCTTTTCCCAATAAGAAATATATTGTTGACAAGCCAATGAGATGAGGCCTGGCTGTGTGGAGGAGGCTTGGAAAGATCTCTTTAGAGAGGCAATCTCTGCATCCATTGAGTTAATAACCTTTGTTAATTTCACACTCCTCTTTTTTGTGGATGTAAGTTGCTCCCTGAAGCTACTTATCTCTTTATACCTGTTCTCATTGACTTGGGCATGTTTTGCCAATTTTGCATCAAGAGAGGACTTTGTCTCTTGAAGCTTCTTTTCTAACTAGGCCTTTTGGCTCAAAAATTCTAGATGATTCTTTTATAATTATTGCTTGTATAGAGCACATTGAGTTGTTATCTCTTTATCCTTTTGTTGTATATTTTTCTTCGTCGAAGTCAATTGGCTCTAGTATTTCTGGTTCCTTTCTTGTAGCTCATTGAGCAGCGTGGGGTCAACGAATTGGGACTTACTAAGTTTCTCCTGGAGTTTTCTCTACTCCAACTCTTACACTTGCACTTTCTCAGATAAGCGCAAAACCACTGCTTCTAGTAATTTCTCCTTCGTTTCCATAAAACTGACCCTTTCCTTCACAAGCTTTAGCTGCTTCTTTTTCTTCAATTGATGGCCAGACTTTAGAAATTCAGTCGTCACCACCTATTGTGTTTCCTCCATGATTTCTACCTTATCCTGTAGCCAGGTTTCCGCCAAATCAAGCTCCATGGAATGAATGTTGTAATCGCCAGGCAAGATCTCGCCTTGTGGTTTGGTAACATTCAGGTACATGGTGGCAAAACTCAGCATTTGTTGCACTTCATTGTAAGTTGTATACACCTTGGACTCTGCCTCCCTTTTATCATCCTTTGCTTTTTTCTTTTGGATCCTAAGGGCTCGCATTTGCTTTATGGTTTCTCCCTGGGATATAAATTTAGCTAGCTACTGAACCAGCCCACCAGCGATAGGTGTACTAGGAGGAAGGACAAAAGGGAATACAAGTGTAGAAGGCCCTTGCATTTTCTTTTGTGGGAGATTGATAGTTTTCAGGGAGAAAAAGGGAACCTGCCATAGTTTAGTTTGCGAACCAGTGGAAGGGCTCATCAGTTGCTACGGTGATGGGGTTTCCATAATTGAGTCTGTTTGCTGGGCATACTGGGTCAAACCCGAGGTAGTAGAGGCAATAGGGGTGCCAATGGCGGCTGAGCTTTTAGAAAGAGAGGCAAGGAGAGACTGAGCAACAATGGCTGGTGTTAAGGTTTGCAGAGGCGTCAAGATAGAGGGCCCAGTTTGGGAGAATTGGGAGAAACCTCTGACAAACATTGTGGTAGGGGAAGGGAAGGTAGGGCCAACGCTTGTTGTCAGGGGCACCACAGAAATGGAAGAGAATACCAAATATTGAGAAGAAAGAAAAGCGGAAGAAAAACTTACCTGTTGACTGGATGTGGGTGATGCTTCGCTTGTCACTGGCCCCTTACTTACTTCGAGCTCCTGGCTCGCTATGAGAAATTTTCTTGTGGTGACTCCTTGTGATCCTTCTCCTAGAATAGCTTTTGTGTGTTGTCATTTAGCGGGCAGGGTATCTTTGATCTCTACAGTTTCTATAGTTTATGGTTGTTGTTGTTGGGGTACTTTGATGTTCTCGAGGCCCAAGTAAGTGTCTGCGAGGCTCATGACATATTCAGTCGCACATTTGAAGTGACATAGGCAGAGTTCCCTATAGACTTCCTTTTTTGCTAGGCAGGGGACATTGATGTCTCAACTTCTTCTTCCGCTTGCTCTTCTCCTTCATCGGGGTCGTCACCATCGCTATCGCTTGAGTCAAAAGCAAGGTGCTCCTCATCCCAAAGCTCGTCAAATCTCTTATCCTCTTTTATGCTATCATAAGGATTATCAAGCCATTTTTTTTCCTGGTGATACACCCAAAAGGCTCTAATCCTCTCATTGGTCCATTCCTCTACATTTCTCAACTGATTGTACAAAGTTTTCCCCATTTTGCAGTTCTCATCATAATCTGCCACAATGAGATAGAACCTATGCCATGGCGCCTGTTGTCTTCCATGGGGATTTGAATCAGGTCAACCAAGAATTCATCTTCATCCTCTAGTGGATTGCGCCTCCATTCCTAGTAAGGTCAACGGTTGTGAGTTATCTTGAGGTGATCATAAGATAAATCATTGAAAGGGTTGTAATCCCACTTGTCACAGATCATCACCAACCCCAAATGAGCCAGTTTATCCTACAATAGCGGGTGTGTCTACTTCTTTTTTAGGGCCACTGTTTTGAAACTTAGCAGATAGGTGAAGAATCCCTTCCTCTTGATGCTTTTCACACTATAGAAGGTAATATCAATAATGCGTGCCTGTCAGAACAATTCCAAAGCCAGCACTTGATTAGTCACACATGTTGGAAGGTGGAAGGGTTCCCCAGTGAAGCCTTGCATTCAAATGAATGTAAAATACACTCCAAAAAACCAGCCACACTTTGGAGTGAAAATCTGCATAAACTCTGTCTGATTCAAGGTGAGCCAATTAATACACTCCTCTCCTTGGAGATCTTGTAAAATTGGAGTCAAGAAATAATCTAAAAATGCGTAATAATCAAAATTAGAAGAGATAAGAGGGGTCCAGATAGAAACTAGCTTTTTCCTCTTCTTTTCGTCAAATATAAACAACTCCATATGCTCAGCAAAGAAATCAGGGTTTTGATACAAAAACATATAAGCAAGATAAGAGATAAATCTAAACTTTTTTTCAACTGGGTACTTATTAATTTGCTCTAACATTTTCACTATAATGTGCTCTGCAAATCATACCAAAAGTAATATTTTTTCCTAGGGAATTGAAAATCTAGGCCGAATTGAAAAGAATGCACCTCTTGGTCAATGTCCAGACTAAAAACAAATGCCATCATTGAAAAGGAATCTTGCGGGTCTTCCTTGAAATTTTTGTATGGAGCAGGAATTCTTGGCGACTTCTTGCGATCTGCTTCAATCCTTTCGGTTTCTTCATTGTAAAACTCTAGAGTCTTAGCCCAGGTGCTCCATATTTTATCTCCCTGCTTAGGAGTGAACATATCCACTTCCATCCCTCTTTGCACAGGGTCTAGAATGCACAGCATATACCAGAAGGAAGTCGGGCTGATTTTAACTAATAGAGTTCGGCCCTCAATAGTGTTGGTACTAGGGTTGAAACGCTTAATGGCCGCATCAACCAATTTTGGGTAGTAGTGCATAGATGGGACCATATATTGAGGAAGCCCACTGAACCATACTTTTTCTGCAATTGGAATTTCCCTTCTGGACACCTTCATTCATTCGCAGGCAGCTTCCCTCAATCCTTTAGGGTTCTTTGTGAGAAAGGGATCATGAACATTATCCCAATCTTTCTGAACTAATTTCTAGTCTCTGTAGTTTTTGGGCTTGTCTAGTGCCTTTTTTTTTTCCCATTTTGTCTTGTCAGGAATACCCGATGTAGCATAAGAAATATTCTCAAAGACATTAATGGTTGATGCAACTCGCAGAGCTTTAGCTAATTTTTGCATCTCCACTGGCCTAACTCCCTGGCTTGAACCTTCTGCCATTGCTAATCCACGGGAAGCTTTTGCTTTAGTTTTAATTTCCTACAACTTTACTTTGACTCTGGTTGTGCGCTAGGAATTAATTTTTCTCTAGGCAATGTATTTGAAAAGACATTTTGAATGCCTAAAATTTGTGCATGTAATACTTAGTTGTTTTTTCTCAAAATGGTAGATGAGAGTTACCTTTTTCTGCATTTAATGTGGCATGTACTGCCAACTCCTTGGCTTGTGTGAGATGAATTACTTGCCATTTTGGTGTGACAAGAATTCATAATTGTGATTAGCAACCGTATTGTACAGTGTGATTTTCTTGGAACTTGAGCCAATGCTTTGCAAGTAGCCTAAGCATTCATATGCATTGGAAATTAATATCCCAAAAGGGAATGATTAAGCTAAAAATGTGTTTAGCATTTGAAAAGATACAAACTTTTCCTTGGAATGACAAAAACACCTAGAGAATGACACCTCAGTCCTTAGCCATGCATGACACTATCAATTGATGCCACTAGCTTAAATTAATTAATTAGCCCTTATTAGTTTTGCACGCAAAAAGCTGTACTCAACAAACGCAACTGGGTTGGAAATTCGAGCAAGCCTAGGCACAACTTTCAAGTTGGTACTTGATTAATATCACATTTATGGCAAGCGGATTACCACACCTTTCCTTGCTTTTTCTATAAATAGGCATCTAAGTAATAGTGAAATCACACTTAGCGATTTGAGCAGAATTGGTATTAGGTAATTGGTGTAGCAGTCTAGCATTTATAGTTATATAGCGTTCTCATAAGCTAGACTTAGGTGCTTTACAGGGATAGTTTTAAGGTATTCACAAAGAGTCTGACAAGATGAACACCCCAATTAGGCTAGTATCACATAAGTCTCAAACTGCCTTTTTAGGAGAGATTTCTACTAGGAACTTAAAAAGGATAACGAAGAACAAGCATTTGCTATCCATCATAGCCATTAAATGGGTCTTAGGACAGGACTGCCTCAAGTACGAGGAAAAGTATTGAGTTAACACTAACGTGTGTTCACACTTTGTGGCCTCCATGCTAGATGTAGGAATTCCCAAGCCATTGATTCTTTGTTTGGTGAAGGAAATTTTCCCCAAGAAATACTTGAATGAACTTAGTGAGGTCGTTGCAAATGTTGCGTATGGTGGGGCAATTCCGACTGTGAGTGACCTCTAGAGGTTTATAGAAGAGGAAGCAATCATGTTGTGGATGCCATTTCTAAGTGGCTTTCATCTCCAATCGTGAGATGAGCACCACCAGAGGGTAACTCAAGCCTGCCACTTCCTGTTCTGCATCTACAATGTGGTGTCATTTTACGACATCGACTGGTACATGGACATCAGGAACCTAGTTTCCATCTGCCTACCTTTGCTCCATTAGATGATGCTACTGTTGCTAATGCCCCTGTTGACGAGGATATTATGGATGCTGCTATTGATGTGTATGTTGTTGTTGCTCACACTGTGAATTGAAGACCTATATTTTTCTCTTTGTTTTCAAAAATCTCATAGTAATTAGTCCCTTTTTATATACATGCCTGAAGAAGGCTTTCATAAAATATATAAGAAGAAGCATAATAGAATATACTTTTGGAAGCGTGGCCTATGAGCCATTTTGAAAATGTAAATATCAAAGCATATATAATGAAAATATATCCTTATACAATTGTTTTGTTGTCTTCCTTTGGATTTTGCAATTGGGCCATCTTCCTTTTTCAGCATGTATGTATGAATTTAGTTTTGGATGTGGGTGTTTAATTTTTCGTTATGTTCAACTATGAGTTCATTTCTATTATTCTTAGCAATAATGGGTCATTTGTTCCTTTCCACCTCAGACCATAGAATAAATGAAAAGACCAGCCAACAAAACAAAAGGAAAGAAGGAAAAAGCGTATAAACATATTTACATGGGTATGGTAAACAAGCTTACTTGAATATTTTTAGGTGAATTTCGTTGACCGAAATTCCTAGAGCTTCTTTTTGCATAGTTTCTAACTCATATGTATTGTGCTCCTTGCATTGAATTATTCTGAATTGGCATTCCCAAAGGCTATCAAACTTTCTATGTTGGCCTAGCTTTGCAGCCCTTTCATTATATTTTAGCACCAAGTCTCTACACTTTAGGCCTTGGTCAGACGTTTTCTTGTCAAACCACCTTTTAACCACTTGTTGGCAGTTACTCGTGGTCATTAGGGACTTTTCCCTTTTCTCTTGTACTTATAGCAACTCGGCTAACCACACCTCCATTACGTCATTTTGCTCCACCTCTAGAGATTTTAGCAATTGTAGCGCTAGAATCTCCACAGAGATAGGCAATAACGCCCATTTTCCATAAACTAGCTCATACGGTGAAGTCTTGAGGACTTGTTTTAGAGTTATGTGGTCTGCCCTGAGCATTGCTCAGAGGTTTTTATGCCACTCCCTTTGAAATTATAACCCAATTCTTTTGAGGATTCAAACCAGATTCTTGTTTTTTGATTTGGCTAAGTCGTTCCCCTGCTGGTAGTAATTTGATGATTTTTTAAGGAATATGTCATGTGTTAGTGTGAATTGACTTACCTTGGAACCTAGGAAAGCCTTAGCATTATTAGAGATGATAATTTTGGGTAGGCCAAATCTTGTCACCAGTTCCTCTAGGAATTCCACTATTTTTGCCTTTGTCGCATTCTTTAGTAGCACATATTTGATCCATCTCATGAAGTAGTCTGTGGTTGTTAAGATCCATTTATGTCCTGTGTTGGAGGCTGGATTGATTATTCTGATGAAGTCCAAAACCCATTGCGTGAGTGGCTCATTCACCACTATTGGATTGAGAGGCATTACAAAATTCTTTCTTCTTCCAGCAAAGAATTGACATTCCTTGCAAGTTTTCACCAAGGAGTGGGAATCATTGAATAGAATCAGCCAAAAATACCTTGCACACATAATTTTGATGTTGGTTGTCTTTGCGGAGAAATGTCCGCCCGTGAAAATACTATGGTAAGTGTCAAGGATATTTTTTGCTTGTTCTGTGGTAACACATTGCAACAGAATGCCGTTAAAATTTCTCTTGAAAAGGATGCCTTCAATGAGCATGAATCTATTGTTTTGCAACCGGTAGAATCTCCTCTTCTAAGAAGGAAGGCCCGGTGGATACTTTCCTATATGCATAAAACTTATTCTATCCGCCAGCCAAAAACCCTTGGACTCTGACTCATTCATTAAGACTAGCTCCGAATGCTCTTCTTCGATGGCCATTTCTTCATCCTGTGCAAGATATTCGCACAGTCCTCTTCCTCGAATAGTCTTTGTAAGTTTGACCTCAATGTCATACTCAAGGATCTTGGTGATCCAATTAGCTATTTTCTCAATGATTTATCCTTCCATGATGTATTCACGCACACTAGAATGCATAACATAGACAATCACCTTATTGCAAGAGATTAGATGTCAGAACTTCTTGATTCCCTTAACTATTGCAAACTTCTGCCTCTCTACAAAATTGTAGTTTGTTTCATATTCCTTCAGGGCCTGGGAGTGAAATGCTATCGGATTTTCCCCTTTTCCCTCGTTATCTTTCTGAGTTAAGACAGTAGCAATGCTTGACTTGCTACTAAATACATACATTATGAAGTCCTTTGATAGGTTTGGGTTGACCAGAATAGGAGAAGAAGAGATAGAATCCTTGACTTTCTCAAAGGCTTCTCTGGCTTCTTTTGTCCATTTAAATATTTGATCATTTTTTAGCATTAGGGTAATTGGCCTAATTATTCCTGCAAAATCAGAAATAAATTTACTAACGAAATTTACCTTTCTAAGAAGGATTGAACGCCCTTCTTTTTGACCGAGAGAGGAAGCTTTTTGATTGCTTTCACTCGCTCAAGATCAATTGAAATTCATTCTTTGGACACTACGTGCCCCAGTAGTTTTCCTTGCGATACTTTGAAGACATTTTTTGGGGTTCAGGGATATCCCGAACTCTTGGCATTTCTTGAACACCATCTCTAGATGATCAAAATGATCATCCTTGGATTTGTAGAACATAGTCAAATCATCCAAATAGATTAGGATAATCTTTTTTATTAGTTCACTGAAAGTGATATCTATTGCCTACTGGAAGGTAGCTCCTACATATGAGAGGCCAAAAGGCATCTTGGTGCATACGAACATGCCCCACTTGGTAGTGAACATTGTCTTATGTTGATCCTCCTCTTTGACCTGGATCTGATTGTAACCGAAGAAGCCATCTAATAGGGAAAACATCTCCGACCCTACCACCATTTACAAGATTGACTCCATTGAAGGTAGCGGTTAATGATCCTTCAGGGATGCTCTATTTAGGTCTTAAAATTCTACACATAGATGGATATCTCCATTCTTCTTTCAAATCGGGACCAAGTTGGATACCCACATGCTATGCTTGATTGAGAATACAATCCACGATTGGATTAGCTTTGTTAATTCTTACGCCATTAGTGCTTCAATCTTGGGATTGATTGTCTTTATTTTTGGTGGATGGGCTTCACACCTTATTCCAATTGAATTGTGTGTTGAATGATATCGGGATCATATCCCCTAAGGTCATCATATGACCAGGCCACCACTCAATATTTATCGTAAAATTCAATAAGCCTTTCTTTATCATGATGCGAGACATCCTTCCCAACTTTGAGCTTTCTTCCATCTCTGACTTGAAGGTCCGCATAGTCACCTTTGTCTGCTACAAACTTTCATTTGTCATTTCTTGCATCATCACAATCGAAAAGGTTTTTGAGAGTGACTAATCCTTTTGGAAGCTTGTTGAATTTTAGCTGGATGATCTGTCCTTCATAGGTTTCAGCAATCTTTGGTAGGAGTTGGTCAGAAAACTCTCCCAACTATTGGATGAACAAGGCAATGTGTTCATCACTGTCAAACACTTGTCAGCTTTAGTCATTGTCTAGAAACACTAGTCAAAACATTAATCGTATAGAGTGTTTGTTGTGAATGAGATCGAAGAGAGGATCAAACTAAGATCCGATTGATTCCATGCGATCCGCATCTGTATTCTATTCTCGGGGCACTGTCTGAGTGTTGAATGCTTCAAAACCCTCAATCAGGTCCCAAAATTGGTGTCTATAAGATCACATGTGGACATTCTTGGCCACAAAAATCCCTTAGACTTGATTGACTACTAGTTTTGAATCTTTGAACACTATCAATTACTTAATGCCCATCTGTTCTCCAAGGCTAATACCTTTCACTAGTCCTTTGTATTCAACTTCATTGTTCAAGTAGGAGAACTAGAAGCAAAAGGACCTTAGTGTATTTTCATTATGTGGGGATATTAAACATATTCTGGCTCCTACACCATTCTTGCATCTTGCTCCGTCGAAGTGCAATGTCCACAATTCTGAGGCTTGATCGCCTTCGAATTCTTTGACAACCTTTGGGAGCACTTGATCTTCATCGTAGATGACATAGGTGCTCAACCTGGTAGCACGGTAGTTGTTGAAAGGATCAGTATCTATATGTTCACTCATGAGAACATCTTCTTGATCATTTCGGTCTTCGGTCACTTTTTCATCTTCTAGTAGCTCAACGCAATACATTTCTTGCTTGGTGATAGAGGTATGCGTGGCTTCAAAATTGATCAGGGTTTCATCAACTACATGTTCCAAATGTAAAGCTTCAGATTCTATATTCATCTTCACACCATGCTTGGTTCTAAGGATCAAGTGCAACCAATCTAGGGACAAATATCCACCCACTTTTGAAGTAAATTCTCGGGATAGGAAGAGGTCGAACATGGGGGGAACATCTATGATCATAGTGTCTTGCAGAACTATGATACTAGGGAAAGCAAATAGAGTCAAGGGGAGTGCTTTGATGACACCTATAGTTTCAACTCTAATTCCATCAAGTTGCATCACTCCTCTTTTGAAGGGTTCATAGCTAAGTCCTAAAGCTTCAACTATTTGTTTAGGCATAACTATGGTGCTAACACCAGAATCAATCATGGCATGGTGTAATAATTTTTCCCCTATAATGAGAGTTAAGAAGAAGCCTTGAGGCTTCATCTTATCTCTTACTTCAACAAGGGCTTCCGCTATGTTGTTTGTAAGAAATTTGGTGGAAGATTGTTGATCAATAGCCCTTACTTTGGGCAATTGCTCCATTGGTATTGCACTCACATCTTCTTGGAGAGACTTTTGTAGTAGCGTCTTCTATTCAGGAATGGATAGAATACCCCACAGAGATACATTAGTGAATTATTTCTTCAATTGTTCCACCACATTGAACAGTGGCAGATTCGGAGGTTTTTGCTCCTTCGCTCTTGTTATAACAACTTCCCTTCATGGCTGATATTGCAACAGTGTTGTAGAGGTACTAGGAATCTGGTTAGAAGCACTTTTAGGTTGCAGACTGACTAGTTATGGGACAACCGATTCGCCCATAAATCTCATTTTTGATAGAGTGTTGTAGTCAGATTGTACTTGTGGCATTTTAGATGCAGATGTATCATTAGAAAAAACCACTTCTTCTTCCATCCATGAGAAGAGTGTGTGGTCGGGAGTGATGTCCACTTCTTGCTCTAGTGACATCCCTTGCATTTGCATGGTGAGCATTGCATTGTCCATTTTCGAAGAGGTATACACATAGCTTCTAGAGTCTGACATTATGGCTTGGTTGCGCTACTCCGCCACCTTTTGTTGTAGGTTGTCGCACTGGAAATTTTGGGGCATATGTGAATCACCACAAGGGAAGCATCCGGGATTGGTGTCATCCACTAAATTGTTTTGTCCCATAGTCGGTTCTCTGTTCGAACTTAGATTAGCGCTCTGTAGCGGAGTGGGTACCGATACTATTTGATTTGTTGTTTGCACCTGCATATTTATGTGAACGCCTCCTTGGAATTGGTTTTTCTGGTAAGGGGACCTTCCACCTTGATAATTCTGGTAAGTAGGCTTCAGAGGTACGACTTGATTGCGCTTGATAATGGTTATCTCATTGACAATAGTTTGCAACATTTCCTTGAACTCGCTCATCTCCTCTTTTAACGAACTAGATGTAGAGGCAACATTTTGTGGTGCATTCAGATATGTATACATGGATTGAGGAGGAGTCGGTGCCCTGGTAGAAGGAATTTCCTGGGTAGGAACTAATATCTTGGGGAATATAGGAATGATGGGCCAAGGCAGAAATTTCTTGGCATCTATCAAATTGTTCTCTACCTTGACAGCGATGTTATTGGTAGCATGGTTCCACCAAGAGACTAGATCATCATTGAAATTTCAAGATTAATAGACTTTAAGTAGAACACGAATGCCAAATTGGGTAGCGGGCAGATGTTAACTTGAATCCTCTACCAGCTTGTATGGAACTGAGCATTGAAGTCAGCTATGGCTTCGTGCGGGGCTCGCTTTATGACCGAGAGCTGATAATACAATGATGATCGGTCTCCTTCATTCAAAAATCTCTAATAGAAAGTATTCCTGAGCTCATCCAAGGTACCGATAGTGTTTGCTTGCATTGTTTGGTACCAATCTAGTGCCTTTCCCTTGAAAGAAGTGGCAAGAAGCCTTAACGCCACATTTTGGGCTATAACCCCATGTACTAGACATACATCTGCAACATCTTGCAAAAGTTCGGATGACGTTCTTGAGCCATCTCTGGTGAATTTAACTATAGACTTTAAGGAAAAAATTGGGATAGCGGCCCAAATGGGAGGTGCTACTGGTGCAACAAGAGGGCTTCTGGCAACCCATGCCACATAATTTTTTTACTGGTAGGCAACATGGCTAGCAAAAAGGGAGGAGGAAGCAGAACGTTCACTAATTGGGTCACGGGTTGTACTGTCCCTAATGGTGGTACTAATAAACCAGGATTATTTATTGTTTTGGACCTAGTAACAGGCTGATGGCTTATACACCCTTCATGAAATTAGGCTCATTGAAGCTCAGTCCCACCGGGCATGCCAAGAAAAAGAAAAATTGTTGATGCCAAAATTTGGCAAGGTAATAGCCCTTTGTGGGAAACTCAGTTTATGGGGGACTTATTTCACTAGACTAAGTGACCTCAAGATTTTTAAAGAAGCCAGCTTCTTCTGTAATTGGGGTTTTAGAATGGGAAATTGAAGCAGATGTAAAAATTAAAGAATCTAACTAAGGCGATGCACCAGAATGTAGATAAAAGGCACGATAAACCTATCTTTTGGATGTGATCTAAGGGCCCAATTAGAAATTTACCATGTCTTAGGATAACAGAACTTAAGGATTGCAGCATTAATAGCTCATTCAATGACATAAAATAATAATCACGCCCATTTACTTAAAAAAAAGAGTCAAAAGACATGATCTAAACCAGCAAATTTTCATTCAAATTATAGAAGTACGACAAATAAACCATTCAAACAATAATGGCATGGCATGAAATTTATCAATAGCATAAGAAATAGAGAGGTTGAACAATGGCACAGTCTGTGAGTTCTTGCAATAATCTAAACAATACAAAGGCCTGGTCTCTCCAAAATTCTATTATTCTAAAAACTGATGAAATAGCATGTGATCTCCACACTTGTAACCTTGAACATTGGAAAATTTCAAAACCCTTCCTTTGAAGCAGAGAATAGTATTTATAGCAATCCTTCCACTGCCTAGCGAGCAACAACTGAAAAGATTTGGAATTTGAGTAATGATGTTGAGGCAATGATTTCCCTTGGACGTTGTAATAGAAAAGATTTGAGACACAGCATTTGGTTGCCCCCCATTCAGGTGCATCCCCTATGAATGATGACAGTGGTCCCAGCAAAGGCCCGTGCGGACAAGTGTCACCTCTTTGGATAGGCAGCTAGAACACATGGTAGAAGATCACAGCCCTTGGTTCACTTTAATCCTTCACTAAAGAAGCTTGCACTAAAGAGACGCGTGGAAGCATATCACTGCTCACAGTCGATTTCCCTTTTCTTCACTGAAAACTTGCGTCGAGATGACAAATAGCAAGTTGTTTATTATAGACGCCTCTTGCAGGGCTCGCCAAATCTTTATGTGAATGGGAGCTACATGGAATGTGAGCGGGGGCCATCAAGGAAATGGAAGGAAGCAATCAAAATGACCCACGGTGAAGACACGTGGGAGCATATCAGGAGCCGATACATGAGCAAGGAGGAAAACCCCTCAAAAAGTGATGAGCGGACACGTGCCTAAGGCCGCAATGATAACCAAAAGGGGGGTTGATTAAATTCATTGAAGGCATGGGCCAGTACTTAGCCAAAAATCAAACCCAAAGGGAGCATGGTGAATTTTGTATTCACACCATGGCAACACTAGGTTCCTCCATATAAGAATCATAAGCCTTGTGGTCCTTATCCTTCTTCTTCTCCTAAGACTTAGTTAATTCCCTTGACTTAGTTTCTTCTTTATTTTCACTTTGTTCTTTCAGGAACACACCATTAGTCTCACCATGTTCACAAACAACAACCCTACTTCTCAGGTTATAAGTCTTCTCAGCTTCACCACCCATGAAAGTGGTAAAAGATTTTCTCACTATTTCTCTCTTCCTAGACCTCTTAGATATGTATGGCTTAATTATGGGTGTGGCATCTTGGGTTTTAGGCCTCTTGACTCATTTTTTCTTAGGTTTCCTCTTTGCCTAATTCTTGAGTCACTGTGCTTACTCATTTTCAATTTGCAGAAGATCTTCACTGCTTTATGCTCTCATAAATAAAGCTGGAAGGACCAAAACTTGCCCAAACAATGTGCAATTCCTACCAACCTAAATGGTATTTATAAACAACCAAACCTCACCAACCCCAAGCATTCAAATCCTACAAACTCTTTGATAATTTACTAAACTAGCCAACCCATGCACAATTTACATAGAATAAATTGGATACCTGCTTACCTGGGAAAAATTCTTCAATACCTCTGCAATAGTTCACTTGAGATCCACAAGCTTCTTCTCTAGATCTAAACCAGTTCCTCAGCCCTTCGATAATTGTAATTGTGAAGGAAAATTGGTTGAAAACCTCCCTTTATGGTGAATTCTTGAGACATGTCCACCATTAATGTTCAAAGAGAACTTGAGTGAGTGAGCTAACAACCAGAAACCTGAAGTTTGAATCACAGTCATTGATCATCTTGATTTAAAACACAATCAATGATGATCCTCAACCATCGCTCCATGCTTTTACAACTTGTGCATTAAAAAGAGAGAGATGACACCTCAGATAACTACCACATAGCTATCCACACATTAGTCATCATTTCACTAACAACTATCATGCATCACTACTCTAGTTTGTGCTCCTTCAAGTGAATTCATGATGCATTAAGACATGAAAAGGAGGGGAATATTCCATTAGATGTTCCATCTCTCATCATCAATGTACATCTTGAAAATTCATTCAAAACTATGATGGCCTTATTGGTGCGATGGGCGCAAGACACAATAGCTCCATTACTCGTCATTGATTCATTTGGCAATAATCAAAACACATTAGTGATGGAGAAATCTTAGTGATAAGTCAAGATCACTCCACATGTTAGTATGACAAGATCAAGGGCTGAGAAAGCATCGCACTTAGTAAAATTTTGCATCTATGAAGCAGCATTGGAACAAAGAACTTCATTGTGTGCCACTAATTCATAACCAAGAACTCATGAGCAATCAACGATAGCAAGAAAGGTTAGTTTATGCAAAGGAAAACTACTATATTTCTCATCTCTACTTTGAAACGTGAATTTTAAAACTCTATCCACAATGAGCAACACAAAGAGGACAAGCTTGTCACATATTTCTAATTTGAGGCCAGTAGTCTAAGGATAATCCACGATGAGCAATGTGCAAGGGGATGAATGAGAACTTAAGTGAAAGAATTATGCACGTGCTTACAAGTTTCTTTAAAAGGAGCCACCTAGGACAATGTATGACAAGGCCATAAAAGGAATTGAACCATTTTATGCAAAGGATGTAAAAGCCAAACAAGGTCGAACATCAACCCTAAAAAATAAAATAATTTCACAGACCTAGGCCTGTGGAAAATTCTGATGGCAGGTAACGGGAAACCCTAACTACAAGAAGTAAGTCATTTCATGGACCTCAATGACTCAAGTCATTTTTAACATGACTAGGAACGGACTACAGCAGGTCAATGAAGAAATAGACCAAAAGAACAAGGGTTTATACAAAGGAGAAAATTTTCCAAGTAAAACAACTCCCCACATAAAACCCTAAACCCTAACCCTTGATAGACCAATATAATATCAAGTAAAATGCACTTTTAAACCCGTTGAACAAGAAAATTTTGAGGATTCCACCTGTGGCTCCGACTGGGGACACATGCCTCTCACAGGCATGGAAATATTCCAAAACTCATGGTTGAAGCAAACTGAGCACCAAGTCCCTTGGGTGCTCCATAAATTATCCCCTATTCAAACAGTTTCCTTTTACCTCATTTGATGGCCCCAAACCACCAAATGAAAATAAAAACCAATGTTTTCCTCTATCAAACACACTATTCTCAGTCATCTGAACTAATCCAAATCTAAAAACACTGCCATTATCAACCTAAAAACCAATGTCACCATTGGAATACTTATGTTTTCTAATGCACTCATTAACTCCAACAATCTGACATTGGTAATCAAATACCAAATTAAACTCATGTTCATGTTCCATTAAAAACTCATGTTCCATTAAACTCATGTTCATGTTCCATTAAAAACTCATCCATCTAGACTAGAAATTGAAAACATTTATAGTCCACATGACCACTAACATCATAAAATTTGGCACCAAATTTAGTTTGCATATCAAACATGAAATCCTCATAAATATTTTGTTCAATGGTCCCATCTAGAGGCATATATCCTAACCTTTTGAATTTAAATTACAACTCCACATTTGATAAATTAGTATGAATAAAAAAATCATATAAATCCCTGGAGTCATCTTCAGATTTTTGTCCCATTCTAGAAAATCACTCATTTTGTGTGATGAAAAAGATATGTGCATACACAAGAACATTTTCAAACTGATATTCACACTCAACTAAGCACTGCAACTCAGCTATACTATCACACACCCCACTACTTTGAAGATAGGATTTATCAAAATCTATAGCATCTTTTCCCTCACTCAGCTTGGGGTCATCATAATGAACATCATCACTAACATCATCCCATGCATCAAAAAATACTTTCATTTCAGTTTCATTAACATAGTCTAACCCATTTTGAATTCATCATTCAACTCAATACAAAATGCTTCAAGAGAAGGTTCAAATAACTTAGAATTAATAGAGTCATCATCCAATAACTCATGTGCATCATTAGTTGATAGGTGTCCTAACCCAAATATAGGAAATTCCAGGTAATCTAAATGTTGCTCATTGGAAACTGAACAAGCCTTTTCATTTTCTTTCTCACCAATAGATTCCTTGTTGAAAACAATCATGTCCATTTTTGTGAAAAAACATGCATATTCCATCTCTACTTCACATAGACATTTAGGAACAGCAAGGACATGATCCTGCTCGTTAGCATCATGGTCAACATCATCATCTTTATCATTTTTTATGATTTCTTTGGATTAGGATACTAAACAAATACATTCTTATCTTCAAACTCGTCATTGTTCACAAAGCTAGCATACTCTATTGTTGATATAACTAGATCGCATTCCAGGTATTCCTCATATTGGTTTTTCTCATTCACTTGTGAGGAAAATATTTCATGATCATTCATGTTACTGCATCCTTCAGGTGAAGAAATTTCCTCCAAATCATTCTCATAAAAGCATTCATAATCCTCAAAAAATTAATCAGTAACTTCATTCTCATCATGACCCAGGTCACAAGAGAATCCTTCACTGCATAAGCTATGCTTTGAGTTTTCAGAGTGAATGCTTAAACTTTCATCTTCACTATCTTGGAACTGATTTGTATTGAAACATCAGAAACACTTGTGAGTGTATCATTAGCTTCATTTCTAACATATAGATCTACACCTATGCTACTTGTAGACTAATTACAATCATTACCCTCATCCATACAACAAGATGGATGTTCATCCACTGACATACCTCCTGTATTTTCTTGAATTTATCTTTGATCTTTCTCAATAGTAAAACCATTGCTAACACCTTGAGGCATCATACTATGTGCATATTCACACTTGTCTCCCTCAATAATCATTATCTAATCAAGTATCTAATCAAAACCATGAGGCTCCAATTTCATTGGCAAGGTACTCAACCCTAGCTCAAATATTTCACAAAACAAGTCAATGCATGTTGAACCCTCAAGTCTAAAACAATTTGGGACTTCCAACAAGGCACCCAAAAACCTTGCAAACAGGTCATATAGTGATTCTCCCTTATGTCTTTTCATACTAGATTATTCTTGAACAAAAGGCATTCAATCAGCATTGCTTAAAACATGTTGATGTTCAACTGGAATCTCACTATGATCTATATGTTGTGATGTTGGACAACTCAAAATAGAAAAATCATTATCATCTTGATAATCCCTTATATTTCCTAATCCATTAATTCCATTTACATGAGGTGTGTTAGGATAACTGACACTCGTAGCCATATATCCCTTCATCATTGAATATGTCAGATTGTTTTCAATATCGATGGAAATTTGATATGCTTGATGGAGTGTTGTAGGGTCCTTGTCCCTTAACAAATAACTCATTTCTTCACCAAATACACTAAATTATACAATCAAACACTTTGCATCATTTGGTCTTAGATATTCTGGAATTCCCTCATTGCCTTTGAAAATCTAAGATTGAAAGCTGGGACTAACTCATCTTCTTTCTAGATGTTCATGAGTCTGCCTTACTGAAATAGGATCAACTCTCTCACCAAAATTTTCTATGAATGCTACCATGAACTCATTCCATGAAGAAATAGAACATACTGGTAAATATGAGAACCAATATCTGGCATCTTCCTTCAAAGATTGAACAAAGAATTTCATGGAAAAATCTTCATGGTCTATCTCATAATCTCCCATCAAATCAAAAAACACTTGCAGATGCTTATAAGTTGATTCTAAGCCTTTCCCTTCAAATTTTGGAAAATTTTCCCTAATATCATTGGGAACAGGTTTTGGGAAACCCTGAATACCATTAAAAATTAATGGTCTATACCTTCCAATAAAAATTTACTTTGACAGCATGACAAGGGCTACCCATTTTTCATGTTTGCATTTGACACCCCACAGGGATGTACAAATTAATGAAAAAATTTCTCACACCCCTTTACCAACCTCAAACATCAACTCTATAGATGATTATTATCCTATTTCTTTCTTTTATCATGATCTTAAAAAATTACAATACGTATAGCTCAAATACATTTACACTTAAGATCTCTTCAATGGGCATATTTAAAAACAAGCACACTTCTTCAGAATAATATGGAGATTACAAATTGGTAAATCAAAAGTATGTATAATAATCACTACTATTCCCTTTCTTAGTGCTTAGTTTCACTTAATAGGGAACCAAATTTTTTCAAGACTTTCAAATACAATTTTCATAATAATTATTTGCTTCTTGAAAGCCAAAATGCAAAAAATACCTGGATATGTTGTAGCTACTACAAATTCTTCATTCTGATTGGAAATCTTCATAGATCTGACAATTTCATCAAGTTCTTTCCATAGAGTCACCACCTCCCTTAACAGAGAACTTGATCTTCAACAATATGAAGTTCTTTCAAAAAGTAATTCCATCTGGATCTCCTCCAGTAGCAAATTCATACATAAATTTCTTTATATTTACTGCAACACAACCCTTTCCAAGTTTAAAACATTCAATATCTGAACTAGGTGTTTAGATTCACCCAATTATTTGACTCATTCCAACAATACTAGAGCCTTTTGAATTCTCCTTCTAGCTTCTCACCAAGGCATTTCATCATATGGCCTCAAACTCACTTCATCTCTTCTCAGCAAATTCCTCAAATAATGCACACTGGTACTGAAACCTCAGAGTCGCCACCCACATTAAGTGAGAATTTATGAAAATATTTATGGAATTGAACAAATCTCGATAGAATTTGCAAGTTCAAAGAAAACACAACAAACCCTAAACAATATTTCTAAGAATTAACCCACTGACACCCAAGCTAGGCTAAGAGATAAACTTGTATGCACAAAGTATTGGACTCTGATACTTCTAATCTAGAACTAGAGACAACTGTCAATCTCTAATTTCTCAACAGACCATACTTTGGGATAAAGCGGTCTAGAACCAAATACCTCATGAGTATTCCCCAGCAGAGTCGCCAATCTATTGGTTGATTTTTAGAACCAAACTTAATCTCACCATTTTCCTATGAATCTACCACAATTCAATGATTAGCAAAGGTAAGGATTGGCCAATAAACAAATAAAGGATTTTTGGGCCTTTACTTCTACTCCTCAAGCTCTGTGAAACCCAGGAGGGTGATCCTGAAAATGTTTATTTGATACTCAAGTGTGTCATTTTATCATGAACATTGAAAAAAATAGATGCATTCCTATCAGATGCAAATAGATAAAATCCTTTAAGGATTTGGTTGACCCTTTACAAATTTTTACCTACAGCAAGGAATGAGCGATACTTCATAATGTTGTGTTGTAGTTAAAAGTGTTTGAGTGATTTCCATTTATTTTTTTTGTTCTTAGTCAGGTATGGGTTAACTCATTTACATTCAAGATGTCCAAACAAATAGACCAATGTTCTATCTTTGGGTAACAGAGTCACATTTGTAACAAACTGTAATGCATTACTAATTAGACTCGGCATTTACAAGATATTGATATATCACCTTGCAATACTCAACTCATTATATCAAAAACAGAAACTACTTAGTAATCCCTAAATTTCATCTCACAAACCTATGATCTCATTTAAGCATTTAATCAATTCTTTGAACCAAAGAAGAAAGAAACCATTCATTCAACCAAAATTATTGAAGACAAACAAAAGATCCATGATCATTTTATTCATAATTTGAAAGAAAAAATACACATGAGAGAATTTGTTCCAGAATTTTCATTTTCATTCGTATGTTTTTGCTACTGTAAAACTATTAAGCCCATTACAAATTAGAATGTACCCTAGCCTTCATACTATTCTATTCATATGTGCTTTATTTTCAAAATTTCTCTTACATTAGCCCAGTTTTCTCCAACCTAGACCACTCGAACCTAAAATTCCCTCCCATTGCAATTGGCCTTGAATTCCCATTTATAGAAACATGGGAGCAACAAGCTTTAAGAAAAATAAAAATTTCAGTCACATTTACATTTGACATTCAATTTCATTCTAATTTTAAAACCTCCCAGATAGTTACATTTGCATTTTGCAAAAAGGGGAAAATGCGCATAAGACAAAATTCATTTCCAACGCTGAAGATTTAACCACCTTCCATCATTCATCATTGTAGCAATATCAAAACCTCTCATCCACATTAACCAAAGAAGTTCTCCCCATCAGCACTTCAGATAAAAACTCATATGTTCATTGAAGAAGATTTACCCACCTTCCAAAACGTAACCTTCATCATTGTAGTGGCATCCAACACCTCTCCTTCACACCAGTCATCAAAAACAAAAACAACGAACTGGGGCACTACCTCTACAATGGTTCATCATCTTCAGAATCAAAGTGTGCATGTCCCTCTAGTACTTTTTTTAAAATTAGAGAACTTATCTCTTCATCAAATTCTCTCAGACCTACAGTTGTGAGAATGTACTGAGCATATTCTAGATAATCTTTAGCCTCATCTTCCTTGGCAACACTAGGTTCCTCCATATAAGAATCATAAGCCTTGTGGTCCTTATCCTTCTTCTTCTTCTCTTAAGACTTAGTCAATTCCCCTAACTTAGTTTCTTCTTTCTTTGTACTCTATTCTCTTAGGAACACACCACTAGGCTCACCATGGTCACAAACAATAACCCTACTTCTCAGGTTATAAGCTTTCTTACCTTCACTAGGCCCACGAAAGTGACAAAATCTTTCTTCACTATTTAAGGCTTTACAAACCTCTTAGATATGTCTGGCTTAATTATGGGTGTGTCATCCTGGGTTTTAGGCCTCTTGAATCCTTCCTTCTTACGTTTCCTCTTTGGCCTAATGCTTGACTCACTGGGCTTACTCATCTTCAATTTTTAGAAGAGCTTCACTGCTTTATGCTCTTAGAAACAAAGTTGGCATGACCAAAACTCACCTAGACAATGCGTAATTCCTACCAACCTAAATGGTATTTATAAACAACTAAAATCCACTAGCCCCAAGCATTCAAAGCCTACAGACTCTTTGATAATTTACTAAACCAACCAGCCCATGCACAATTCACATAGAAGAAATTGGATACCTTCTTACCCAGGAAAAATTATTCAATACCTCTGCAACATCTCACTTGAGATCCACACACTTCTTCTCTAGCTCTAAACCAATTCCTCAGCCCTTCAGTAATTGTAATTGTGAAGGAAAATTGTCTGAAAACCTCCCTTTATGGTGAATTCCTAATACATGTCCACCAATAATGTTCAAAGAGAACTCGAGCAAGCGAGCTGACAACTGGCCACCTCAAGTTTGAATCATAGTCGTTGATCATCTTGATTTAAAACATGATCAATGATGATCCTCAACCATCGTGCCATGCTTTTACAACTTGTGCATTAAAAACAACGATGACACCTCAGATAACTTCCACATAGCTATCCACACATTAGTCATCATTTCACAAATAGTCATCATGCATCGCTACTCTAGTTTGTGCTCCTTCAAGTGAATTCATGATGCATTAAAACCCAATGAGGAGGGGAATATTCCATCAGATGCTCCATCACTCATCACTGATACACGTCCTAAAATTTCATTCAAAACTATGATGGCCTTATGTGGCATGATGGGTGCAAGGCACAGTATCTTTATCACCCATCGCTAATTCATTTGGAAATAATCAAAACACATTAGCGATGGATAACTCTTAGCGATAAGTTAGGATCACTCCACGTGTCTATATGAAAAGATCAAGGGCTAAAAAAGCATCTCCCTTAGTAACATTTTGCATCCACGAGGCAACATTGGAACAAAGAACTTCATCGTACATCACTAATTCATAACCAAGAACTCGTGAGCAATCAGTGATAGCGAGAAAGGTTAGCTTATGCAAAGGAAAATACCTATATCGCTCATTACTACTTTGCAATGTGAAGTTTAAAACTCTATCTGTGATGGGAGAAACAAAGAGGACAAGCTCATTGCGTATCACCAATTTGAGGCCAGCAGTCTAAGGACAATCCGCGATGAGCGATATGCAAGGTGATGAATGAGAACTTTAGTGAAAGAATTATGCACATGCTTATAAGTTGTTTTAAAAGGGACCTCCTAGGACAATGTACGACAAGGAAAACAAATACTTGAACCATTTTATGCAAAGGATGTAAAAGAAAAACAAGGCTGAACATCAACCCTATAAAATAAAAGAATTTCATAGACCTAGGCACGTGGAAAATTCTGATGACATATAACAAGAAACCCTAACCATAAGGGGCTGGTCATTTCATGGACCTCAATGACTCAAGTCATTTTTAACATGTTCGGGAATGGACTACAGTAGGTCAATGAAGAAACAAACCAAAAGAACAAGGGTTTATACAAAGGAGAAAATTTTTGAAGTAAATTGACTCCTAGCATAAAACCCTAAACCCTAATCCTTGATAGACCAAGAGAACACCAAGGAAAATGCACTTTGATACCAGTTGAACAAGAATGTAAGGATTCCACCAAATTCTAACTTTTTGCCTTAGGTTAAGGCACTAGTCTCTTGAATTTGTGTATAGTTATAGTCTTCATGGTCACACAACTAAACTTTTACAAATCTTAATTTCAGTTGTTATTTGACACATGTTCAATGTCATTTCATGCTCTCTTGCTTTAAATTATTGAAATGCTTAAATAATGTTGTCAGGTCTTTCATTTTCATAATCCTCAAGCATATCTATTGAGAAAATGATCTATTATTTATAGTATTTAAGAAAATTGGCATAGGAGATCTAATAAAATATTGTTAGGGATCACCCTCTTGGGTTTTTCAGAGCCCAAAGAGAAGAGAAAAATTTGTATTCGACTTTCTCCTAATAATTGTCCAATCCATCCAAGTTTTTTATTATTGGAAATGGACAATTCCATAGATTACTTGTGAGATCTAGTTGGGAATTAAAAACAAACAATAGGCTAGAAACTCTGCTAGGGAACTATCTTGTTAAATCTTTAGTCACATATCAATTTCCTTCAAAGTCCAAGAATTTCAAAGTTATATGTATTAATTTTGTCAATAATTACCATGTTTTTTGGTTTAAAGTATTTCATCACAATTTTCTGGTCTTATCCACATATTTTTATGAATTGCTTTACAATTTTTCTTAGGATTTGTTCAAATAGTTTTTACATATGCAATATTCTCCAATAATTAACAACATATTTTAAAATTCCCATAAATTGGGTGGTGACTCTGAGTCTTTTGTGCCAGTGCACTAAGAATTTAAAGAAAGAAATAAGAAGAGAGCTATGAGAAGTTGTAAAAGCTATAAGAGGAACCAAAGGACATCTCAAGAAGTATCTTGAGGAAAAGTTGGAAGGAGAATTACCACAAAAACTAATTAGACATGGAAACATAAGAATGCAAGAACAAGTAAGTATATTCCTCATCATATTCTTGAATCTTTCATTATAGCAGCAGTCATGAAAGTCAAAGGAATTTTTTAGGTCTTTATTATGAAAATTCTTCAAGGTAAGAAGATGGTGTAATGAATAAATCTATTGTAAATGAGGCACAATCCCTTCATACTAATCTTTCTAGATAAAGAAGTTTAAGAGAATGAATTTTTCAAGACAATTTTACTACTTATAATGCTAGGGATTTTGGTCGCCTTATTTCCACAACAAATGGTTATAGTCCTTTGCCTTGTAATCTATTGATTGGATCTATTGAGGTTACCTCCAATAGTGTAGAAACTACTGAGGCCTCTGATTCTAATATCACATTGCCCAATGAGAATGACTTGTTTCATGAATTCCAAGTTCTTCAAAGAGAAGCTCAAAGACTTGAGGAAATAAGGATTAAAAGGGCTAAGGAAAAGGAAGATAAAATCATAAATGTAATGTGTGAAAGGGATATGTTGAGGAGAATGGTAGAACAGATGAGATTGCTTAGCCAAGAATCTAGTATGCCTCTGTTCCTTTCACATATAGTAGTCCAGTGCTTACCCAAATATTTGGTAATAGTACTTTAAGTGTTCCCATAAGAAACACTAATACCAATACATGGACAAGTTATGTTATCAATATCTCAGTTGCAATGCCTTCTACCACTAATAAACCATCTCAGCTTGTACATACAAGAAAGAATCATATAGGTCATTCAAAGGGAGTTACCATAAATTAAAATACATTATCTCATAAGGCTTCCACATCTGCAATACCTAACTCATTAGATCTTAAGCCACAAAAGGAGAATGACCAATTGTAAAATGAGTTGGAGAGAATAGAGATACTAGCTATTAATATTGAGTTGCAAAGAAAATTTTTGTTTCTAAAATATTCATGTTGTATTAGAGATTTTGTAGCCTCTAGTTCTCTAAACCCACCTCCTTCTACATCTCAACCTACCCCAACTATTGGCATGAAAATATCATCTCATATAGGTCAATCTACCCCCATTTCCAATCCCAAAATATGAGTGGAATTGGACAATCTTCTCACTACTAAGGGAATGTCAATACTTAGTCTAGTGAAATTAATGCAAGTCAACAAGAAATCCAAAATTTTGGAGACAATAATGTAAATCAAGAAAACCAAAACACTGGAGGGTAGGGTAATGTTGGGTAGCAACAAAATCAAGGGGGTCAGTTTGCTAGAAGGCCTCTACAATTGGAAAGATATATACAATTATGCTTTGATGGAATCCCTAGTTACTGTAATCCTATTCTAGCTAATATCATAAATTTCCTTGTCATATTTTTTATCAATACTTAGTCTAGTGAAATTAATGCAAGTCAACAAGAAATACAGAATGTTGGAGACAATAATGTAAATCAAGGAAACCAAAACACTGGAGGGCAGGGTAATGTTGGGTAGCAACAAAATCAAGGGGGTCAGTTTGCTAGAAGGCCTCTACAATTGGAAAGATATATACAATTATGCTTTGATGGAATCCCTAGTTACTGTAATCCTATTCTAGCTGATATCAAGAATTTCCTTGTCATATTTTTTGTCAATACTTAGTCTAGTGAAATTAATGCAAGTCAACAAGAAATCTAGAATGTTGGAGACAATAATGTAAATCAAGGAAACCAAAACACTAGAGGGAAAGGTAATGTTGGGTAGCAACAAAATCAAGGGGGTCAGTTTGCTAGAAGGCCTCTACAATTGGAAAGATATATACAATTATGCTTTGATGGAATCCCTAGTTACTGTAATCCTATTCTAGCTGATATCAGGAATTTCCTTGTCATATTTTTTGGGAATAATACTATATCAGGGAAAGACCATTTGAGATCTTTCAATAATATTATGGATGAGTTTGAGATTGAGAATGAAGATTAATGATGAATTTTCAAGCAATCATTGACTGAATATGCTAAAGATTGGTATAGAGGTTTGCTTAATGAAAACATAGGGTCTTGGGAAGACTTTAAGAAAGTATTTAGAGAATAGTGTGAGGACAAAACTAACCTAATATTTATGCTAAATGAATTCAATACTGTAGCATCAAAAAAAGTAACATTTTTTCATGCTTAGTTTGGGAATGTATGATTAATGATAAAATGAACTTAATTGTGCCTTATTAAGGGTGTTGTAAAGTGTTTTATTACACTTTCACATTAATCTAAGGCCTTATTAAATAATTGAGGTTAATTAGAGCCTACTTGGCAACTTTAACTCAAATCCAAGCCTTATTTATTGTAATTTTTGAAGGATAAATCCCGACAATCATTAATAATATTTCACATTTAATTTTCTACACTTGTGTCCTAGGTTTGTGACCTAGGAGCCATTTTCCACCTTGGAAAAATGGGTCCTGGTTAGGTCTTAGGACCCCCTTTTTCACATGACAATTCATAATTTAAAAAATTGGTCCTTGTAAAGTGTGTCAAGACCCATTTACCACTAATGTTGAATGTCCTCCTTAATAGGACACCCTTTTCATAACATATTTGAGGTGGGTTTTTAATGTTATTTCACCTCCCCAAAGATTGGTCCTAGAAAATTGTGTTAGGACCCATTCGCCACTTTGGGCGAATGGGTCCTCCTTACCTAGGATACCCCTTTTTGAATTTATTTGTGGTGGTATTTTAATGATCTTCAATCCTAGATCTAATGTTGGCTTGGATTATTTAAATTTTGGGGTTAATCCTTAGGTTTAGTATAAATATAAGGTTAATTCACATAGTTTCATCTAAGATTTTTAAGATAGCATCCTAATACTTCACAAGAGAAATTATAGAGTTTACAAGAGCATTTCAAAGGAATTCAAGAGAAGATTGTCAAAGTTTTATGGCAGCAATTCAAGATCATATCATCATGTCAAAGGCATAGTGCATCAAGCATGCAGTTGAGCTAATGGTGTTGATGTAGTATTGAAGATCTATTTGCAAGCATTACTTCACATCCGATTCAAGATCAAGATATACATTCTTCATGGCCACCTCATGTTAGATTTCAAATTTACATTCCAAGACATCATTCAAGGTATCATTGTTTCATGTTTCATGTTTGTGTTTCATTGTTTCATCATAAGGTTTAATTACCTAAATGGGGTTTGTCCAAGGAAAACACCTATCCTCTAACAATCAAGTTTTTCTTCTCCTTTGATGTGTTATTGCAGGTTCATAGGTTGAAGATCATGTGGAGAGCAAGATTGGAGTAAAATTGTCAAATTTTTCAAGTTGCAAAGTTTCCATCTACATTGCAAGATTACAAAAAGAACTCTACAGAATTTGTTTTAGATTTTCGGGAGCTAAGCACCAAGGACCTAAAAGTGCATACATTGAAGAACAAAACCTAGAATTTAGTTTTTCAAAACCCTAACAATGACCCATTCGCCACTAAAGGCGAATGAGTCCCTAGTGAGGCCTAAAGCAGTGAAAATCTAAAATCTGGAGTTACAGATTGAGAGGAAAAAACCCATAAAGCACTTTAAAAAAACCCTAACAAGGACCCATTCACCACCTTGGGCGAATGAGTCCTTAGTGGGCTCCGAAACAACACTTTCCCAAAAAGGTACACATTGTCTTAGCCTCTTAAAACCTCCCTCATTGTTGTTATAATAGTTAGGATTTATTTCTTATTGTTATTTATGCACTTTTCCCCTCATAATTTAATGAAACATCCCTTCGAAAAATTGTGGTTCATCATCTTGTTCATTCATTTTAGTGAACCCATTTTTTGATGTTTCATTTTGGTGAGCCTGACGTATTGAACATTGTAGATTTTTATTTTGGATTCTTTTTAACCCTAGATCTTATATTTGCATTACTTGCATTTCATTTAGTTCTATTTCATTTTGCATTAGTCAACATTGCATTTAGGGTAAATTTTCATGTTTGCATTGCTTATATTCACTAAAAATCTAAAAAAATTCCTTAGATCTGATTTAATTTTGCATTTTGTTAACACTAAAATCATCATTCAAGCATTTACATTCAAATTGCATACTAGATTTAGTCCTATTATTCATCATTTAATCTTAGTAACATTGAATTTAGAGACTTGAAATCTACTAAGTCTATTACAGAATTGACTGTTATAAACCTAAAACAAATAACACGTGATCACTCAAAAATTGCACTTTTCAAACTTTAAAAACATTGTACTATGACCCATTCACCCAAGGTGGAAAATGAGCCCCTAATAGGGTTACATAGGCAAAAAAAATTCATAGTTTACAAGCTTTATTTGTAGATTCATACTTTCTCAGAAAAGCATACCAAGACCCATTTGCCACCTTGGGAGAATGAGTTTCTGGAGGCCTATAAAAAACAGTTTTTATAAGCCTTCTAGTGATTTAATGTACTTCCTAGGCTTTTTGGTAACCTATAGTATCAGTTTGGAAAGTTTTAGGAACTTTTGTTTTATGCATCTAGGTCAAAAACATCAATTTAGTGTAGTCATTTTTGAATTTTTCCAAAATCATTTCAGTAGCAAAAATCATTAGATCTAAAAATGTTTACATTTCTAAAACTTTGCATAATATGGATAAAAGTACTTTTCACTTTTTCATACACAATATTTACATTCATGAAGCTTTGCACAAGTTTGATAAAAGTTCTTTTCATTTATGGATACACATTGTTTGCATTTTTTAATCTTTGTATAAATTGGATAAAAGTACTTTTTGTCTTTGGATATACATTGTTTATATTTTTGAAGCATTGCATAATATGGTTAGAAGTACTTTTCATTTTTGGTCAAAAATATTAGTATCTTACCTTTCTAAGCATGCTAAGAAAACTTTCAACTCTTCCCCTTATGAGAATGCTTTAGTGAAAAAGAATACAATAGTGGATAATCATGACAATCAAATTTGGTCCTCTCCTAATATCTCTCCCATTTCTGACGAAGATATTTTGGTGTTAGAAGATCATACCAATGAGGGTTATGAGAGTCCTATTTGTCTCTCTTCCCCTACCTCTCCTACTAGGGAAGACATTGTTAGATACAAGAATGAGACCATTGACACATCCCCTAATACTAATTTTCCTATTGCTCCTCCTTATGAGAATGATTTGATATAAGATAAACAAGAAAATCCAACCATTGATAACCCTAATCAATTGTGTCATTTACTTTTCCCCATTTCGAAGCCATAATTTAACCCATTTCAATCTTAGAGGGAAAGAAGTCAAATTTGAAGAACATAAGTATACAGACATGAAGGATTAGTGTGGTTGAAATTATAAGTAGAAAATTTAAAAAGAAATAGACCAGTTTACTGTCATGAGTGGAGATATAATTCACATGGAATTATTTGCATATTAACAAATATTGGAAGATAGGTTGGTTTTTCCTATTTTCAAACAAGCAGGATGGTTACCTTATTTCTTGAGGCAACTTGATAATGATAATGTTTGGCAACATCTGAGTCATAATACCATTGCTCATACATATAACACTAGTAACAATCTATAACCAAGACAAACAACTCAAACATCTCTCTTGTTGCCTAACCCTATCTTACTTGGTCCTCCTCGTTTGCCTTTAAAAAGTAGAAAGGAGTACAATCTTGTTGAACAACTAAAGAATACTCCTGCTAAGATATCCTTATGGGACCTTATTCAAGCCTCCCCCCATTATCATAACATGATTCAAAATTATTTACAACAAGTTCCTACCCCTCATAATGTGCAACAAAATTATGTGAAGCACAAATTCAAGCTATAACTTTGGCCAACTTGGACATTACTTTATGTCAATATGAGTTACCTTCGTTATAATAGCAAAAAAAAATGAATCTTTCATGATAACACCTCATATTAATAGGATTAGGATAAAGAGAACCCTTGTTGATAATGGTTTAGCTCCTAATGTGTGTAGTGTGAGCTTCTTGGAGAAGATTGATATGAATAAGAGTGACATTGTCCCTAATTCTTTTTCTATCCATGGGTTTGACAACATAGGAAAACAACCACTTGGAGTCATCACATTGCCTATTAAAGTTGGAAAGGTTGCATTGCAAACTCCGGTCCATATTATGCCTCATGATCTCTCATACAACCTCATATTAGGAAGACCATGGATTCATGAGATGCATGTGGTGCCTTCTACCCTTCATCGTAAAATGAAGTATTTCTACAAAAAAAAAGTGTACACACTTGAAGCTAATCATAAGCCTTATAGTGCTTTACTCATTGAGAAAAACAAGGAAAATCCTTTAAAAACATTGACACCAACTACACAAGTGGAACCCATGCAAGAGAAATAAAATGAGAGAAATATTGAAAAAGTCACAAAGCTATTGGAAGATTATTGGGGTTCCTTATATTTCACACCAACATTCATGGGAGAAACAAGATCATAAACATAGATTCTAACAAGGGAAAAGAAAAAGCAATAATGTCAACACAAACAAAAGCATCCACCTCAACTACTTTAGAAGATCAATCAAATTACACAACAAATTTTGATGAAGTTGATTATAAACAACAACTGAATCCTAAAGGAATGAAAAATATTTATGGAAGAGGTTATGAACTTATGAAACAACTTGGGTATAGTGGAAAAGGATGTGGTACTAGAGAACAAGGTATATGTGTCCCAATAGAGCCTAACACACAAGAAATGACTAGTGGTCTAGGTTATTTTCCCTAGAAAGAAACAAATAAGCCTTAAATCAATATCAATACTCTTACAAAGGATTCTTCTAAGCCAACTTTAACATTAGTGCATCTTGAATTGATAGACACTAGTGGTCTTGGTTATTGTCCTTCAAAAGAAATAAAAGAAACAAAGAAGCCTTCACTTAACATTAATGTCATCACACAAAGCACTACTAGGAAATGTCTTAGTAATGATTGGATTTCATTAGATTCTACACCCTCATTTCAAGGAGAGAATAAATCTCACAATCTAAAGAGTCTTGTGTAAGTATGATTGTAGTGTTGAAAAATGTTGTCCATTACATTTTCACACTTGTTTGGGCCCTTGTGAACTAAATGAACCTAATTGTGCCTTATTTAGGGTGTTGTAAAGTTTTTTCTTGCACTTTCACACTAATCTATGGTTTTCATTAATAAAATGGGCTTCTATATGCCTTATCTGGCCCTAGTTTGCATCCACAAGCCTCATTTAATGCATCTTTCCAAGGATAATCCTAACACATATGTAATGAATAATTATAAATTAATGTTTTTGAATTGTATAGCCTAGATTTATTGAACTAGGACTCATACACCACCTTGGGTGTATGGGTCCCAAATAAGTTTTGAGGCCCTGATCCTAATTTCACATGATTCTAAGCATTTCTTGAAAAATGTGTCCCAAGCTTAGCTTAATGGGACTCATATGCAACTTTTGGTGTATGAGTCCCGCTTAAGTTAGACCTAATTTAAATTTGAATTCTTTGTGGGATTTATCCTCCTAGATCTAATGTTGGCTTGTAGTGTTGTAATTTCAAGAAATTTCACATAAACAAGTATAAATACAAGGTTATTTCACTCATTTTCACCTAAAGTTTTCAAGTATTCATGCATTCTAGTAAATTTGAGTTCACAAGAGAATTCAAGAGGCTACAAGAGAATTCAAGAGCATTCAAGAGCTTATTGTCAAAAATTTTGGAGCATTGTTCAAGTATCAAGCATCATGTCAAAGTCATCATGCATCATGTTTGTTTTTGAGCTAACAATTGTGATGTAGGGTTTTATGATTCAAGAAAGCACTCAATTCAAGATCCATAACATTCAAGAAAGATTCAAGATCTAAATCCATTGGAGCCACTTCACACATGTTTGTAACACTTCATTTCTAAGGTTTTGTGAGTTACAACATTACATTTTGTTCATTCATCATTCCTCCTTTACATTTGATTTCATTACAAGGTTTGATTACCAAAATGGGGTTTGACCAAGGAAAACCCCTTTCCACTAACAAAACAACATTTTTTCCTCACTTTAGTGTGTGATTTGCAGATCTAGGTTGAAGACATATTGAAGAGAAAGATTGGAAAGAAGTTATCAAATTTTCAAAGTTGTCCAAGTTGTTGCCTTGTTTAGAAGATCATTAAAAGACACCTAGAGAGAAGAATTCAGTAATTTGGATACAAAAATTAGGTTAAGAAGATAGAGCAGAGATTGAAGAGAAGATTCAGATCCTAGTCCTTTAAAAGGACAAGTAGGACTGATATGCCACTTCTAGTGTATGAGTCCCAGTAAAGTGGATTTTCCATTTTTTAAGTTTTCTAGACTTGTCTCTGCTAGATCTTTTTTCCTACCTAGAAACCCTAATCTGGGACTAAATCACCTAGTCTAGCATATGATTCCTAGTGTACATTAAACTCAACATTTTTAGCATTTCAATTCTTCAATCAAGTTTCTACAGGTTTCCAAGTGCACCTCTCTGATTTCCCAATTTTCTATTCTATTTTGCATTCATTTCTAGGTCATTTATTGTAGTCTTGCATATCATTAAGTTTCATAATTAGATATTGCATGTTACTTGTCTTTCCAAGCCCTAGCTTGGTGGTGAACCCATCTTTAGTCTCTAATCAGATTCTAGGACATCCCTATTGCATATCTCTTTCCCCTTTACATCCTTGGATTGAGATCTCTAGGGTTTTCCTTGAATGAAAAGAGAAGAAAACTTTTTCTTCTATGTCCTAAACTATAGAGCAACTATTTTCAATCTTTCAATGACATCTTGTAGTAAGCAAGAGATATCTTCGTCCCAAAATAAAGGAACATATTCTACTATTGATCAAGAGGGTATCTTATCAAGACTCTTCCAAGATCATTTGATATCTCTCCCTCCAAGAACACAAAAGAAATTTTACTACAAGAGTTCATTTTGCGCATATCATAGAATTCATGGTCATTCTACTAATGATTGTAAGGCTTTGGGTAAAAAAATCAAACATCTTAAGGATTGTGGTACTCCTCCTTGTGTTGAAGCACCGTGCTCCTCTAATTGATATTGATTTTCAAGTTCTTCATCACTCAACTTAGCTCACCCTTGTCACACACTCAATGGGTGAAACAAGTTAGGTAGCTTTGTCCTCATATGTCACTTGTTGTTGTCTCTTTTGGCTATTTGACTGCCTTCCATGTATATGTTGGATAGGACAACTGAGAGGGGGGGTTGAATTAGTTGTCACAAAATTAAAACTTTTAAATCATTCATCAAAACTAATCCTTAATACTCCTTAAATGAATAAACATTAAGTGCAAGTGCAGAAACTGAAAAATCATCACACAAACAAAACAACACTAGATTTACGTGGAAAACCCAATAAGAGAAAAACCACAGTGAGGATTAATTCACACTATAGAGAATATCAAAATTGATTACAAAAGGCTCACTGCCTAAGATACAAGGTATTTCCAAAACAAGGACCCACTATCCAACAGGGCTAACAACCCAGAGGGCTCACTACCACAAAGATAAAAAGAAGAGGCTCACTACCACAAAGATAAAAAGAAGATAGAAGAGATATGTTATAGAGAGAAGACAATCTCAATGCAACAAAGAAATCCACCATAATTTACTCATCCGCTTGTAGAAATGCATGAATGATAGAGTACACCTTCTACTCACTACATCTGAAAACTTAGCATTTAGGCTTTTCCCTGATCTTCCACACTCGCATCACACACACTCACTAATTCACATCAATCTCCCATCTATATGCTCTATTTCTTCACACTTATCTCTCTTTGTGCATCATTTCACCACTAACCCATCATGTATTTATATCATCTTCAACTTTGAAACATATTCAAAGTCATCCATCCAACACTAAATTCAAATTAGGTCAGCACCAAATCATCCTAGGGTGGAATAAGAATGAGGGAAACCCAAACACACACTTGGTGAGGACCCAAATAGATCCAACATGCTACATCAATTCCGAAGATAGTGTTTAACACAAGGTCATCCAAACCAATGTAAAAATCATAGAAAAATTAAGCATGATCCTTCTAGATACTGAAATTATCTTCAATACAATCATAACAACTCAAATCTAGAACCGCAAGTCATAAGACTTCACCAAAGAGAAATCTGGACAACCAACTTTTCTCTCAAACCTCAACCAAAACATAGAAAACCACAGTTCACAATTGGTAAACATAACTCACACTGCACAATGAATCAAAAGCCAAAAATATGGATATATCAGCTTCCAAAATCCATGACCAACATATCTGAACCACACAAACATAGGAGAAAATCCCAGACCAAAACCCAGAGCAACCATTGAACACCTACAACCTTTCTTCAATACTATTTTCTCAATATCCTCAACATATACAACTAATAACTTGCAACCATGACATTAATGATAACAACAACTAGTTGATAACCAATTGACTAGTTGACATCAATGACAACACCTTCATTCTTTTCCATTCTTGCAACAATCTCCCCCTTTGTCATTGATGGAAACACATGATGTGAAAAACAATCAAAGACAACTTACTAGCTTTGAATACACTTCTCAAAAAATTTCTTTTTGTTTCTCCGGGCCCTTAGTAGATAATATTTTTCACATTCTTCCTCCCCCCCTTTGACATCAATGGAAAAGGTAAAAGATATTTTACATTGATTTCCCCTTTGACATAGAAAATATAATACTCATACATTGACAACACATGGCACTACTTGCTCCCCCTGAGAGGGTAGCCACCAAACATCAGTCCAAAAGAAAGATAGATCCATAAATCCACTAGACTAATGCATCTCCATATGCATCTAATTTAAGAAAGGATGGGAAATGACCCCTAACTTCTTCTAAAGATACTCAAAAGTATCTTTAGGAAGAGTATTTGTAAATATATCAGCAATCTAATCCTTCATAGAGATATACACAAGCTTTACTTCATTCTCCATGAACTTCTCTCTCAATAAATGATACTTGATAGATATATTTTTCATCCTTGAGTGCATCACTAGATTCTTTGAAATGTTAATTGTGCTTGTATTATCACATAAGATGGAAATAGGATCATTATACACCACTGTAATATCTTTCAATGTCTTTTTCATCCATAGAACTTGTGTACAAAAAGATGCGACAACAATATACTCAACTTCACCAGTAGACAAAGAAACTGAATCTTGCTTTTTACTCAACCATGCTGTGAAGTGCTTTTTCCTTGATCACTTTGATTTTCAGCTTGTATAATGTTTTCAATTTTGGATGTGCCCGCACTCAAGTAAAGTTATCAAAAAGGTGCATAATATGCCACATGGTGGTTGTGCAGCTTTCATTTTTTTCCTTCCTTTTCGACAAAGATTCGGGACACGTGTCTACTCGTTAGAGATTTTCTCAAGGAGCTATATTCATGAGCTCAAAAGTCTCTAACTGTTTGACATGTCATCTCTTCACTGTGAGAAGATTGTGCTTCTTATGAAGCGATATCTTTTGGGAGTTTGTCGGAGCTTGTTGGCCTTTTTATTTTCTTGGTTTTTTGGATGGAAGCTTTGATTTAGTTCCTTTGGGTGATGTGATTGGTCAATTGGACCTTTTTTCCAAGATTTTTTCTAGGATTTGATCATTTATAGACCACTATCTTTGCTAAATATCTGAAAAGCATTAATTTGGTAGCTGAGAATTGATGAGAAAATATTTTTGTGACCTAACTAAAGATCTACAATCAGATCATGTGCTAGAAAATTCCAACATCTATCAGTAATTAATTTTGTGTTGTGGCAGTGGTTTCTTCTTTCTATAGCTATAAAAGGGAGGCGGCGAAAAATGAAAGGGTTGGATTCCAAGTTTTAGATTCCTTTGCTGAGGAAAATTTTCTTTAGTTTTCTTAGGATATAGAACTGTTTTCAGGAGTAAAATTTGTAGAACTTCTTTTCTCTGGCATGTTATATCTTTTAAAGCTCAAACTATTGTCAGATTGGCATCTGACCTCTATTTTAAAGTTCATTTGATATTTAAAGCATGAATTATTGAGGAGAAATCTTTGAGACTATACATGTATGGCCTTTATCAAGCTTTTTTTCTCTATACTTTCATTATGAATGAAACACTGTGTCTTGCAAGGTGAATTCAAATAGTTTAAGTGGTTGATTTCCATGTTGTATGCTTGTATGGTAGAATAATAACTTGTGAAAATTGGATTATGTCAGTGGACTTCTTCTTTTTTAAAGAGTTGTTTTGTTATATTATGTTGTATTAGGAGAGAGAGTTTATGCAATTTCTGAATGTTTTTCTATCACCCTTAGAAATCTTTATGTTTGATCGAACCTTAATGAACACTACCTGCAAAAAGATTTGAAAGTCTACAGTATTCTTGTTGTTAGCCTTTTTCGTTCATTCTCTTTCCAACAATGTAAGGGTGGTAGTGTTCTGTGTATAATTATATCACGCATAGGAATTATTGGGTTTGAAATGTTGTAAAAGTGTTGGTGCATTGCCATTTTTATGTTTTATGTTTACATTTTATTGTACCCTTTTCTCCAAACCCCGAAGAAGATTCGGCTTTCTATAAAAATCCCGAAGGTATTGAGTGAGGCACTAATCATTCCCCCACTCATTGAATTTCCCATAAGATTTTCGGAGAGGTGCAAGCTTTGATGAGCAACAGTTCTTTTTCTAGCATGCCCGGTGAGACATGAAGTTTTTTGAACACCTGATTAGAAGTCAAAAATATTTCTTAAATTAGGCTAAGGAAGGAAACTAGAAGTTTCATACCCAGATTCCAAACAAGAGCATCTTCAAGAGGCCATTTCCAGTACTCTCAGTTACCTGCCTCGGTACCTAGGAGAAGAATACTTACAAGCTCCATATCACCTATAAGGATAAATACAATAAGAAGTAAGAGCCCAATATCCAAAGCCTTATCTACTCCACATGAAGGCTCAACCTTCCAAATCAAAATACATGTATGCCTGATTCATAGGAATATTTTCTCTATGGCTCATGTACCTCCCCCTGCTCCTAGAAATTTTATAAGCTAGGATAGCGGTAGTCCACTACGACCACCCACACCCCCAGATGTATGGCTTCCCATACCCGCTAATGCGCTCAAGGCTATCCCAAAATTCTCTGAAGAATATTTCAAAACCCCTTCCAAACACCTTCAAAAAATAGCAGAGGTATGTAGGGTACATAATATAGGGGAGAAGAAAATCTCCTTGAGGTTGTTAGTTGCCTCTTTCAAAGGAAAGACCCAAGATTGGTATCGATCTTTGGCCTCGGGCTCTATGATCTCCTAGGATCGGCTTGGAGAAAGGTTTTTCAAATGATTATCAGAGAAAGGAGATCGTTCTTCATTGCTACAACAACTAATCACCATCAAGAGAGCTCCACAAGAGGCCATGAGCAATTTTAACACCATGTTTTACAAGACCTAGCAAAGGATCAACATGACTACTCAACCTCAAGCCACGATGGCATTCATGTTCTATCTGAAATCCTTCAATTCAGACACCATAGTAATGATAACATCCATGGGAGGGGATATATTTCCTGACACATGAGTTGGTTTTGCATGTAGAAAATAGTCTAATTGATGTTGAGAAGCTTCTGCCATGACCTTCAATGCCTGTATTTGTAAAAATATCTGGTAGTCTTCAGGAAGAAGCTACTCTAAGAACTTCTGCTACACAATTGACATCAGCTATGTCGTAGTCTATGTACGTGTATCCCACCGCCCAAACAAGCACATCAAGCTCTTCCTCAACTATAGAAGACATCAACAAAATGAAGATTCTCATGCGTAATTTTTCTAACAAGTTGGTCATTATCAAATGACAGCAAGCAATGCCTCTAAAGCATACCACACAAGCCTATGGTAGAGGAAAGCCATCTTATCAGTAGAATCCATACCAGGTATCCTCCAAAGGAGGAGGTCAATAGACAACGTCTGCAAACCAAATAGTTTCAGTCACCATCCCGCTACAGATGGTCAAAGACAACCCAATTAAAGAGTTAATTCTAAGCCAGAACAATTTGGGAGAAGACTAGAACATATGATGCTTTCCATGCAGTGGCAGTCGTATGCAACAAAACATAGTGGAACAAAGAAGCAAGGGTCTACTCCCAAATGCGAATGAATATGAGTCCTCCAAAATGCAAAATGCCCATTTCATAGCGCAAATGCAAGGAATTTCCTTGGAGAAAGAGTTGGATATTACACCCGACCAACGCTATTTTCATGGATGGAAGAAGAAGATGCAGTTTTTTCTAATGAAGCTTCGATGACTAGTACCCCACAAGTACATTCGGATTACAACACAAGATCCAAAAGAAGGCTCATGGGACAATATGTGCAACAAGCTCTACCATGTCCTTAGATACATCAACTGTCACTGCAAGAAAGTAGGTTCCATTGCTCGCCATTCGACCTATTCCATAGTTGCATAATCCACCATTTCTAGAGAAGGATGAAAACAAGGCACCAAGCCTAGTCACGACAGGATGTTTTCTTTTGAAAATGAGAGAAATACCATCGTTTTAGCCCAAGACCCAACCAATCAAAATCCTTAATGTGGTGGAACAATTGAAGAAGGTGCCTACCAATGTATCTTTGTGGGATGTCATATCTATTCTCAAACAAAATACATTACTTCAGGAAGCATTAAAGAAAGAAGAATAAATGCCACAGACGGACGCGACTTCATCATGTGGCCAAAGTGGAGACAAAGGATCTGTGTTAGCCCCTCAAGTTTTGAAAGCAATAGCTTATGCAAATGATGTGGGCAATGCAAAAGAGAAAGAGGTAAGCAAGCCAAATCTCGCACCTTTCTTTTTAACACTTATTATGGGAGATAAGCTTTTGCATAATAATATGATTGATTCAGAGTTAGTACAACTGTCATGCCAAAGCAAGTGGTTGATGACCTGAAACTTAAGTATGAGCCCCTTGAGAAAGGAATCATGCAACTAGATGGGAAGAAGGTTCTGACTGTTGGTTAGATAAAATATCTATCTCTGACCCTCTTCTCACGTCCAAGTCAAACAATCACATAAGAAATAGTAGTGATAGACATTCCCCCAGTCTTTGGAATGTGTCTTTCAAGAGATTTCACTATGAAGCTTGGCGGATACTTAGCGCTCGACTGGTCCCACCTAATATTGACAACCAAGCATGGGGTGAAGATGAATATTTTGTTTGAATCTTTGCATCCCAAACACATTGCAAACAATGCAATCCCATGCTTTGAAGCAGCACATACCTCCATCTCTCAACAGGAGAGCTATTGTGTAGAAATGTTGGAAGATGAAGAAGATACAAGTGATCGGACTCCTCAAGAAGAGGTGTTACTCAACCAATTCATTAACTCTAATCCATTCAGAAAATTTCATGCAATAGGGCTAGGCACCTATGTGATTTTTGATGTTGATCAGGTCTTTCCAAAATTAATGAAGGATCGAGAAAAATATGATGATCTAGGTGATAATCGTTTATGGACCCTATATTTTGATGGTGCCAAATGTAAAGTTGGCTCTGGAGCAGGTGTCTGACTAGTATACCTGACAGGATCATAAACCCTCAAAGCTTAAAGTTTTTGGTTCTCATGCTCAAACAATGACATTGAATATGAGGTCTTGGTCCATGGTCTAATCCTTGCAGGAACAAATGGGTGTAAAGAGAGTACAAGCTTTCGAAGATTCATAGTTAGTGGTGAGTCAGGTCCATGGACAAGTGACTACAAAAAACATGAGGATGAAGTCATACAGACATTAGATTTGGGAACTGATTGAGAGCTTTGAAGCTTTCAACATACAAGTGTTTCCCTGATCTCAAAACAATGTTGTTGATCGGATGGTTTCTGTCGATTCACAATTTAAACCAATTTCTGATTCAACCAAGTAGGATGCAATACAAGTCATCTTCCAACCCTCAATTCCTGACAACAATCAAAAATGGAAAGTTTTTGATGATGACATTTAGATTGTTTCCTTCATACAGAAAGGAGGAATGGTTTCTAACTATTCGCCATAAGGAGAAAAATTTCCCGAAGAGCAAGTCATCCAGAGAACAAGCTTCCTCGAGGATTAATTTCCCTTGAGAATCTCTTTAATTGTGAAGATGTGAGAAATGACAAACAAAGGTTCACTGTAGATGCTAAGGACTACGAAGAGATTGATGTTGGAAGCGACAGAAAGTTGAAAGTCAGAAGGAAAGTTCTCCATAAGGGCAAGAAAAGACTAAAGGATCTATGTTTTAAATATGATAAGAGTTATTTCCTAGACCTATAATGATCTTAAAGGGTATGAACCGGGCATAATTCAGCATACCATTGGCTTGGAAAAAGGAACTAAACCCATCTGACAAAATAAAATTCCATTCAATCCCAACGTCGAGGCATTGATGGCACAGGAGCTCACCAATTTGGTTGAGTCAAGAATTATAAATCCAATCAAACATTCCACCTGGGCGTCGAATCTAGTACCAATCTAAAAAAAGAATGGAGATATTAGGCTTTGTGTCGATTTCTGAGATTTGAACAAAGCCTCACTAAAAGACCATTACCCCTTGCCATTGATGGAGTAGATCTTGCAAACGGTGGCAAGATCATAGATGTTTTCATTGTTGGATGGTTTCTCAGGCTATAACCAAATATATGTAAAGGAGCTCGACCAACATAAGACAACATTTACCACTAAGTGGGGAACATTTGCATACTCAAAAATGTCATTCAAACTTTCAAATGTTGGTGTGACTTTTCAACAATTAATGGATATTGCTTTCAAAGGATTGATCAACCTGATTATCTTAATATATCTAGATGACCTAACAGTCTTTTCAAAGTCAAAATATGATCACTTTGATCATCTAGAAAAGGTTTTCTAGAAATGCTAACAATCTAGGATTTCTTTGAATCCCAAAAAATGTGTTTTCGAAGTACCTCAAGGAAAGTTACTTGGATTTGTAGTATCTAAAGAGGTAATAGCAATAGAGCCTGAAAGGGTTAGATCTATAATGGAATTACCCCTTCTAGTGAATCAGAAGGGACTACAATATTTTATAGGGAAGATCAATTTTGTTAGTAGATTCATATTAGATTTCGTAGGCATTGCGAGACCAATTACACTAATACTTAAAAAAATCTTGATTTTCAAATGGACCCCTGAAGCCAAAGTAGCTTTTGAGTAGCTAAAGATAGCCATCTTCGTTGCCCTAGTATTGGTCAACCTAATTTTTGCAAAGAATTTCTACTCTATGTGTATAGTGGCCAACATAACATAGCTTTAATGCTCGCTTAGAAGTGTGAGGAGGATAATGGAGAGAACCCTATTGCATTCCACTCAAGGACCCTTAAAGGTTATGAAGATAGGTATAATTTTGTATAAAATTAGGCTTTTTCCATTGTTAAAAGCTTAAAGAAGTTTTGACACTTGGTGTCAGCCAATAAGATCACTATTCTCGTGGCACATCCCAATGTGCGGGAATATATCACAGAAGGTGAGATAACAGAAAAGAGGGAAAATTGGATCACTAAGATCTTAGAGTATGATGTGGAAATTATACCAACCAACTTGGTTCGGGGAAGAGGTTTGTGCAAATACATTGCACAAGAATCAAGTCTCATTCCTAAACAAGAGACTGATCAGGTCTACTCAAACCAATTTGAGTCTGATGAATCTTGGGTGGTTGATCAGGCACAGCATATGCAAAATGGGTACTACCTGACTAGCCTTCCATTCCATAAAAGGAAATACTACCAATTGCAACGCACTAGGTATGTATTAATTGAGGGTGTATTATTCAAAAGGAATATGATGGTGTATTGCTCTGATGTTTAGAAAAGTTGCAGGCGAAAAGAGTTCTCAATGAATTCCATTACAATCCTGAGGGTGGAAATTTCTCAACCAAGACTACCATTTTAAAGATAATGCGAGCAAGATATTATTGGCCCTCTACATTTGTTGAAGCACGTCATCTGGTGCAAAAGTGTACCCAATGCCAATTTTCTGTTGGAAAAAGATCGAATGTTGCTTTTCCCCTGAGTCTAATTGTAACTGAGGAACCCTTTGCTCAATGGGGTTTGGATTTTATCGGAATGATAAATCCTATTTCCAGTGTCGGACATAGGTGGATCCTCACAGTGATTGACTACTTCACAAGGTGGATGAACGTCGTAGCCCTAAAAAATGCCACAGAGGGGGAAAATGTTAATTTCCTTGAAGAGCTAGTAGCTAGATTTGGCCTGCCCAAGACCATCATATCCAACAATGCTCGAGCTTTTTTAGGATCAGGGATGTCAAATTTTTCTATTAGACATGGGATTTTCCTTAAAACTTCAATGAATTACTATCCACAATGAAATGGGTTGGCAGAGTTAACCAACAAAAACCTAATTAGGTTAATCAAGCACATTGGGTAAAAATGACAAAGGGATTGGCACAAGCATCTACGAGTTGCTCTGTGAGCGGAACATATTACTCCCAAGAAAATTCTAAAGACCTCCCCTCATGAATTGGTGTACAAAAAAGTGGAAGTGTTATCTATTTCCATAGAAATTCCTACCTTACAACTACTGAAAGCACTGGAAATTGAAGAAAATGGCAGAATGGAGGTACAACTAGTAGAACTCCTCAAACTAGAGAAAGATAGAGAAAAAGTTTATGGATCCATGATCAACCATTGAAAAACAATAAAGAGATGATTTGGAAAAATACCTCTAACCCAGAATTCAAAGAGGGGAGCTTAGTGCTAAAGTATGATGAACGGACTGCAAAACCAAGGCAACACATAAAATTTGAAGCACTATGGAAGGGACCCTTCTAAATCAACCGGTGTAAGGAAAAGAATATGTACGAACTTGAACATATGGAAGGAAACGCTTTGAAGATATACCAGTCAATGGTATTTATCTTAAGATTTTCCACTAAAATACATAATTATTTAAAAATTTGAATAGTTACATGCCATATGTAAAAAAAATTGTAAATACATTTTAAATTTTTAGAATAATCCATCCAAGAATAACACTGAAGAAGTGAGAAGTTTGTATTATATTGTATTCATCAAAAATTGACAATGTAATACAAAGCCTGAGGCTTAGATTTGAACATGGGGCTCTCTCGAGCAAACCCAAAAAGAGTTACAAAGAAAAAAGATGCAAAGGGAGGCAACATGCAAAAAATAGTAAAGAAAAGTCTCCAACCATTGTCTAGGAAGCCAAAAGGGCTTGTTATCAGGTTCTTCTTCTTCTCCTCCTTCTTCTTCTTGTCTGTCAAGGAACAAAAAGGGGCTAAACGTACAACACGCGCGGGATCCACATGACGTAGACCTAAGGCCTATTCGCCACTACTCTGCACTAGAAAGTCAAAGTGCTTCCCCTAGGTGAGCCCTAGAACACACTCCATGCCATACTCATGCAGCAGATAGGTGGCTACTGGTTGAGAAGAGTAGTTGTGTATGTCAAGGTCCATGGTGTGAAAATTAGAAAGGAAAGGCAACCAAGGTACATCTATCCCAAATTCCACATACCTACAGAGATCCATGGTGCTCAAGATACCAATGCCAGGGATAGCCACTTGCACTTTCTCACCAAGCCCTTCCATCAATGTAGTGTCAAACATCTGGTGGCACAATTCAATTATCATGGGTTTGGCCATGTTCAGGTCAAGCAGCAAGGCCACAAAGTGGGAAAGGATGTTGCAGTTGCTCCAGAGCCAGTTCTCATCGTTAATGAAGTCTTGGCCAACTACCCACCAGAACACAACCATGGCAAGGCAGTCACATTTCTTCACCAAGTGCTTAATTCGGTCACTAGTGACCTCTCCTACAAAGTAGTATTGTGGCCTCCATGGGAGGAGCAAAATAGGAATGCCTAAGCCAACAAACATTCTGAGAGCAACGAATTGTGGTGAAATGGGAGACAATGGAAAGCTTGCTAAACTTAAGACGCTATATTTTTGAATAAATATTGCATAAAGTGGCATACCTATATATAGAAAAGTTAAGCCGAAAAACCTAACCAATAGAAGATCCATTTTTGGCCAGACGGCAATGAGAAAATATCAAAGTAAAATGGAGGAAGGTAGATAAATCATATGGAGAATCTGATAGAATTTCTTGAGAAATAAATTTGGGCATTGGGAGTAAATGCTCGCATATGTCGATTGTTGACATGTGTCCTTTTCCATCATCAACACCAACCAGCTTACTAATGAGAAAAGACATGGATTAACGTGCTAAGTTCTGAAAAGTTAATGGTCACGTCTTTTCAAGAGTACCATGCATCACTTCAGCATGTTTCACATAGCAAAAAGCATGTGTTCCAATGCAATGAGTTTATTTGTAAAAGAGGCAGTAGGGAGAATGTACTAATTCCATTCTTGCGGTGTTTTCAGCATTCCCAAGGGGTACGGATCTCCAATCCACATGTATCACCTCAGTGGAAACATTTAATGGACCAATAGTAATGGCATAGCCTTAGCTACATGTACAAGAAAGGAAATTAATTACACTCAAAAGTAGGTTTTTCTAAAGAAACAAAAGGAAAACTTGGTCATTTTCATTAAGGAAAATCTCTACAACTTCCTGATACAGCCATGGCAGAACCATCAACCTCTAGTAGAAAAATGATAACTTTAAGCAAAAGGCCTAGTTACATTGATATTTTTGAGCGTAACTAGCCCCATCTATTGAGGAGCGGCCCTTCGAATGCTATAAAAAGGTGTTGTCTGATAAACGCATCCCAAGAGAGGCAGTGCAAGATATCACCGACAATTTTTTTGACCCTAGGTTATCAACTAACCCTAAAATTTTTACGGAGGGTGTGTTTCATCTCTATAATTTGGGTTTTCCATAGTACATACTGCCTACTGTACATCCATGCCTAGAGTTGGTCGATGCATGTGCCAAAATATTCAATAAAATGACAAAAGCCCTTGAGGGTGGCAAGATTAAAGTTACTATTTCTGTAGAAGCCATATAAGATATGTTGTGTATCCCTACAACCTAGGTGTTGAACATATTTATGAAGAACAAATGGACATCTTCAAGGAAGAAATGGCCAGGGAAACAAATTTCTATGAGGATGAAGCAAAGGAACGACCAAAAAGAGGTTGTCTTCTCTTTCCTCTTTCATGCAAGAAATTCAAGGACACACAGTTTGTGTTCTCAATGTTGGCCTAGGTTTTTGGCCTTGATAACAAGATGAGGTCAATCCTTTTCAGTTTGGCTTGGCTTTTGCACTCAAAAGGGAAAAGAAACATATGTACTATTATTTTGCTAAGGTGATAGCCGGAAACATGCTAGAATAGCTAAAGAATTACAGTATTGAGTCTAAATTCGGGTATTCTTCTTTCTTGGCTCATTTAATTTTGATCAGAATTATGAGTGGCTAGAGAGGAATATACCAGTGTCTAATTTGGATGTAAGGGGTTGTCTCTAGCTAGTTTTTGTGTGGACCCATATGCTTTCAAAATTAGGGGATTATTACTGGTTTGTAGATAATTTTTTGAGGCCAGTGCTTCAATATTTGTTGCCATGCCCTATTGGTCATTTCTCTCCTGAGGCCATACAATGGATGGAAGATCTGCCAACCTCGATGGATTATTTCTTGGGCAGGGATTTGACATTTATCAGATTTCACAATTTTGTCAGGGATCCTTTCTAACTCCCTAGATTTGTAATAGACAGATTTTTCATGTTGGAGGCATACCCTTAAGCAACCATTGTCGACAACATCTATGGTGTCAGAAGAAACAAAACAAAGATATATTTGCTTCCCCTATCAATTGCTCATAGTCAGGTAACACTGAACAAGCAAAAGGTTGAGGGTGAGCTCACAAATCTATTGGCGGCCTTAGGCTTATTTCTTATTTGTGACAAGTGGGACTATAACCCAATAAGGCACTTCAATTTGATACATGAGAGTCAGGAATATGTTGAGAGAATGAGGAATCCGACTCAAGAAAGGTCAGAGGTAGACATTGACTTGGCTCGCATCCCACTCAAGCAACCAAAATGGCTAATTTTCTATGAGCCGCAAGCGAAGTATCAAAGGAATGTCCCGATGGGAAAATCCCTCAACATGTAGTTGAAGCATAGGGGATGGTCAGAAAGGAAAAAGACAGACTTCTGGAGATTCCAACAAGAGATGAGATGCCTAGGTGCCTCGTTCGGTAACTTTCAGCCACACGATGAAGAGTTTGAAGATATTTATGATTGAGAGGTTGACTCTGACAACAACAATCTAGAGACCAGCCATGAAATTGATGAGGAGCAAGTTCCACATCAAGCTTCTCGACCTCAAGAATCTAACAATCAAAGATACTCAAGGTGAAGGTATTCACAAGCTCTGTCCTCCCCCAGTGCCCAAAATAAAGAAGAAAGGACCCAACGGTCCCCAAAAGGGTCCATCGTGGTTGTTGAAGGCCAAGTTTTTGAAGGATTGGTTGCCAAAGAATCGGGATGTACTAGTTCCAATCATGTAAAGAGAAGACAAGTCCAAGATCTAGGTGCACCCGATGCACTGGCTTGAGGAGAAGAAGTGGAGTCTACCCTACAAAATGTTTCGACTACTATGCCCAGGTGATTTTTGCTCCCTCTCTTCTTCTTGCTTCTGCATCTTTGATTACTCTTGTACCTCCTCTCATGCAAAGGAATCGTTTGTCCTCGGACCCTGAGCTAATTATCCTGAATACACCTCCTACCACTTTTAACGAATCCTCTAGAGCTACCCCGCATGTCGAACGAGCATCATCTGCTTCGGCTGCTATTGATTCTTTAATGGCCTTGTCAAGGGACCCCATTGAAACAACCAAAACTTTCGTGTTACTAGGCCCTCCTCGTCCATCCAATTCTAGAAAGACACCTCTCCTTTAGCTCATTTCTCTTTTCACCCTGACTGGTCTTTCCCCTGCCCAATCTCAATTTGGTATCCCACCTATTTCCATGATAATGCTTCCTTTTGCATCCCCGTTTGCTCATAAATCTGAAATTTCTCCTTTTGTCACCCTTTTCAAACTCCCTCTTGGTGCTTCCATTGTAACATAGAGCATTGATGTCCCTCAGAGTCTCCAAGACCATTTTGATGCTACTAAGCAGGCCCAATAGACCAGAAAGAAAAAAATATTGTTAAAAAATGCCAAGTTTCCCACCACCAAGAAGATTGAAGCTTCCTTCAATGAAGAGTGGAACTCCCTACTAATCACTACCATGAAGTTGTCAGTGTCCAAGCCTGAAGGACAGATGTAGATGGAGGATTACGACATCCATTCCATGGGCCTAAATTTGAGTGAAACTCGCCCATGCGACAAAGTGGTCCTAGCTAAGGCCACTCAGAAGGTGGTATATGTGGATTACAAGAGGTTGCGCATAAAATTGAAGAAGTGTGAAGTAGAGTTAATAAATGTGAAGGAAACAGTGCACCAGTTGTAGAACGAGATCTGAGCCAGAGATGTTGAGATGACCCATGTAAAGAAACTTCAAGGTCAGCAAGGGAAAATATCTAAGTTTATTGCAGAAGCTTAGAGTGAATAGGTTCAGCTTCATGCTAAAATTGAAAAATTGAAAGGTGAGTTGGCTACTGAGCACCAAACAAATGCAGAGCACCAACACACTTAGGAAAATATGAAAAGAGAGTTGGATGGTTTTTTATCTCAAACTTCTGATGATCTTCAGAAGGTCCATGTGGAAGCAGAGGAGTCAAGATAGGAGATTAAAAGGCTAAGCTCGAAACTAACAAATTCCCTCAGAGAAAGAAGTAAAATGGAGGAAAGCGCGAGAGCAAGAGAATCCCAGTTTAACTTGGAGCTAGCTATTGCATGAGGATCTAAAGCCCTCCCGATAATGAAGAAGATGATATCTACACATTGGGAGTGGATCACAATTGTTGTTTCCATTCTTGGGCCCACTTTACAATTCTTAAGAGATGTTTGGGAATTGAATGGTAAGGTTAGCCTAATGGCCAATCACTTTATGCAAACATGCTCACCCAAACTGGCAGAATCACAAAGCTTCATTTTGATTTTGTGCGTAGCCACTAATAAGGCCCTAAAAAGTGTGGGGGTTCCTGATCAGAGGGTCGCCTCCATCAAAGCAAACAAGATAATCAAATGCTACAAGGTAGCAACAAAATGCAAGGAACATCAAATGATGCTAAAAAAGCGGGTCAATAAAATCAAGAAATATTTTAGCATCCTAGTTGATTTTCGGTTTCCCTCTCTTCTTTCATCAGACGGAGATGTGCTGACAATTGAGCAGGTCATGGACGCGATCTAACACAAGGTCCAAACTTCCGCAGAACTACCAGGTTCAAGTGCAATTCCCATGGCTAATGATATTGAGTGCAATATTTTTCCTCTTTCTCAAATCTACTATCACCTTAGAGTAGTTTCTTCCAAATGGGGAGTTGTCTCTTTCAAAGAAGTTTTCAAGCTAGAGCAAGGATATAGAAAAATCCATACTCTCGTCCTACCACCTAATGTAGATTGGGAAGCACATCATTCTCCTTTCCTCAAACTCCAAGAATTACTAGACGCCTAGGTTCATGCCTCCATAAGCGAAGACCTCATGTGAGTCACCAGAAATTGGAAGCATTTTTTCCTTGATCATTTTGATTTTCAGCTTGTATAATGTTTTCAGTTTCAGATGTGCCTGTGCTCAAGTAAAATTATCAGAAAGGTGTGCAATATGCCTTGTGGTGGTTGTGGATCTTTCATTTTTTCCTTCCTTTTTGAAAGAGATTCGGGACACATGTTAACTTGTCAGATATTTTCTCAAGGAGCTATATTCATGAGCTCAAAATTTTCTACCTATTTGACACGTCATCTCTTCGTTGTGAGTAGATTGTGCTTCTTATGAAGCGATATCTTTTGGGAGTTTGTCGGTGCTTGTTGGCCTTTTTCTTTTCTTGGTTTTTAGGATGGAAGCTTTGAGTTGGTGCCTTTGGGTGATGTGATTGGTCAACTAGACCTTTTTTCCAGGCTATTTTCTAAGATTTGATCATTTACAGACCACTATCTTTGCTAAATATCTAAAAATCATTAATGCAACAGCTGATAATTGATGAGAAAATATTGTTGTGACCTAACTAAAGATCTATGATCAAATCATGTGCTATCAAATTCCAACATCTAGCAGTAATTACTTTTGTATTGTGGTGGTAGCTTCTTCTTTCTGGAGCTATAAAAGAGAGGCGACGATAGACGAAAGGGTTGGATTCCAAGTTCTAGTTTCCTTTGCTAAGGAAAAGTTTCTTTAATTTTCTTAGGATATAGAACTATTTTCAGGAGTAAAAGTTGTAGAACTGCTTTCTTCTGGCATGTTATATCTTTGAAAGCTCAAACTATTGTCAAATTGGCATCCGGCCTCTATTTTAAAGTTCATTTGATATTTAAAGCATGAATTATTGAGGAGAAATCTTTGAGACTATGCATGTATGGCCTTTATCAAGCTTTTTTCTTTATGCTTTCGTTCTAAATGAAACACTGTGTCTTGCAAGCTGAATTTGAATAGTTTAAGTGGCTAATTTCCATGTTGTATGCTTGTATGGTAGAATAATAACTTGTGAAAACTAGATTATGTCAATGGACTTCTCTATTTTTCTAAAAGGTTGTTTTTTTTATATTATGTTGTATTAGGAGAGAGCATTTATGTAGTTTTTGAATTTTTTTTCACCCTTACAAATATTTATGTTTGATCGGACCTTAATGAACACTACCTATAGAAAGATTTGAAAGTCTGGATTGTACTTGTTGTTAGCCTTTGGTGTTCATTCTCTTTCCAACAATGAAGGGTGGTGGCATTCTATGTCTAATTATATCACTCATAGGAATGATTTGGTTTGAAATGTTGTAAAGGTGTTGGCGCATTTCTATTTTTATGTTTTATGTTTACATTTCCTTCTACCCTTTTCTCCAAACCCCCAAGAAGAGTCAACTTTCTATAAAAATCCCGGATGTATTCAGTGAGGTGCAAATCAGTACCCAACTCACTGAATTTCCCATAATATTTTCAGAGAGGTGCAAGATTTGATGATCAACACATGCCACCAATCTACAACCAAGCAAGAATGCACCACCACTTGTACTCTTTATGTCATCTACACATCCAGCCCAATCTACATTTTTATAATCACTTAGTGTAAAGTCAATATCTTTAGGATACCACAACCCATAATCTTGAATGTCATTCAAATATTTGAATATTCTTTTAATAGCAGCAACATGTGTTTCTTTAGGATCTTCTTGAAATCTAGCCACAAGACAAACTGCATGCATGATATTCGGTCTAGTAGCAAACAAATACAACAGTTGACCAATCATAGATCTATACTTTCTCTTATCAACTTTAGGTGAATCATCATCTTTTCCCAATTTGCAACCAGTCACCATTGGAGTGCATACTAGTTTGGAACCATCCATCCCAAATTTCTTCAACATCTCTTTTACATACTTAGACTATGAAATAAAAATACCTTTCTCTTTTTGATTAATTTTTAGCCCAAGAAATAAATTCATCTCTCCAAACATAGACATTTCAAATTCCTTTTGCATCTCTTCCACAAAAAACTTATACATAGTTTCATTTCCTTCAAAAATAATGTCATCAACATATACAACTACAACCAAGACTTTGTCATTTTCAATCTTAAAATACAGATTACTATCTATTGTACCTTTGTTGAAACCTTTCTTCAATTTGCACACCATATTCAATTGATTTGACAATTAAAATCCTTCTAGTTGTTCCATGTAGACCTCTTCTTCTAGCTCACCATTCAAAAATGTAGACTTGACATCTATCTAATAGACCTTGAAATCTTTATGAGCGGAAAATGCTAAGAACATCCTTATAGCTTCCATTCTTGCTATTGGAGCAAAAGTCTCTTGAAAATATATGCCTTCTACTTGTGAGTAGCCTTTACACACAAGCCTTTATTTTTTTCTAACCACTTCATTCTCATTCAGCTTATGTATGAATACCCACTTTGATCCAATAATGTTTTTATCTATTAGTCTTGGGACCAATTCCTAAGTTTGATTCTTCTCAATCTACATAAGTTCTTTCATAGCTTCCATCCAATGTTCATCTGTACATGCTTCACTTATGGTCTTCGATTCAATCTCACAAAATAAACATAGATTTACTTCAGTAGTAGCTTTGTTTCTTGTTAATACACCTTTTACCTTATCTCCAATGATCTGACTTTCTAAATGATTCTTCTACACGTATCTAGGTGTCTTAGGGGACACCACCAAAGCTTCTTCTTCTCTTTCATTTTCTACATTATGCTTCTCTTTCTCATCCCTTTCTTGTTCTTCCATAATTTCTTTAATTCTTACACAATTAGGTTCATCTAATACATATCCATCAATATCAATTGAATTCTTCATTGTTTCATCAACCTTGACATTTTCACTTTCCACAATATTTGTCAATCTTTTATTGAAACACTTGTAGGCTTTTCTTTTAGTATAATATCCAAGAAAAATTTCATCATCACTTCTTGCATAAAACTCTACTAAATTTTCTTCATCTCTTCTGATATAACATTTTCTTCCAAATACCTTGAAATACTTAACAATAGTAATTCTTCCAAACCATGGCTCATAAGGGTTCTTTTTACTATTTTCTCTTGCTTGAATTCAATTGAATACATAAATAGCAGTATGAATAGCTTATCTCTAGTAGACTTCCAGTAAACCAACCTCAGTAATAATTGATCTAGCGGCCTCTTGAATTGTTTTGTTCTTTCTTTCAACAACTCCATTCTACTAAGGAGTTCTCAAAGCAGATAACTATCTTTTTATTCCATGCACTTCATAAAACATATTAAACTCATGGGAGGTGAATTCTCCACCTCTATTAGATCTTAAGAATTTTATCCTCAAATTCATTTCAATTTCAACCATAGCTTTGAATATCTTGAATCTATCTAATGCATCTGATTTCTCTCTGAGAAATGAAACCCATGTATATGTAGAATAATCGTCAATCAAAAGCATAAAGTACATTTCACCTTGTAGACTTCTCACTCTTGTAGGACCATAGAGATTTGTATGAATTAAATCTAGTAGTCTAGTTGTAGATTGTTCCTTTGATTTGTAATGGCTTCTAGCTTGCTTTCCAATATAACAATTCCTACAAATAACATTGATAGGCTTTGCAATTTTTGGTAAATCTCTCACAACCTGAATTGCACTAATCCTCGCCAAATTATCAAAATCCATGTGACACATTCTCCGATAACCAAGTGTCATTAATCTAAGTCATAAAGCATCATCCATCAGCACCTTTAAGTTGATACATATTTCCTTTAGAATTATTTCCTACAACAATCATTATTTTGGATCGTTTCCATATCTCACATCTTTCATCCTCAAACACAAGATTATATCCTTTACTACACATATGTCCAACACTCAAAATATTGTGCCTTAAAACCTTAACATAATATACATCATCAGTATTATGCTTGCCATCAAAACTTACTAAACCTATCCCACAAATTTTAGCACCAATATCATCTCCAAACATAACCAAGCCTCCATCATATTTTTCAAGTTTAAAAAACATGTTCTTATCACCAATCATGTGATGTGAACAACCATTTTCAACAACCCAATAGTTCTTTTCATGTTTATCATGTAGGAAAGAGATTATAGTACCTTCTTTTTTCTCCTTCTCTGAAGGGCGTTCCTTCACCTGTTTTTCAGAATTAGCAGAAGTAGGTTCATCCTTTATAGCCAAGAACAAGCATTCATTATCATCAGGATTTTCATAATCAGAATCCTCATCAAATATACTAGCATTCTCATTCACATAATATGCTCTATTTATCTTCCTTTCTTTTCTTTCTCATATCTTTGTTTATTCCTCTTAGCTCTTTCCAAACACTTTGTAGCATAATGACCTATTTCTCCACAAATAAAGCATTTAAAGGGTAACTTTCCTTAACACTTATTGGATCCTTTCTTCATCCTTCTCACAAATTTATCTTCTATTTCATCAAGATTTTCCTCATCCGTATCTTCAAATTTTGCAGCCTTAAAGGCATCACTAATTTGCATCCATTCCTCAGATTCGGCCTTCTCATCTCATAAAATGTCAAAGATCCCAACAAAAAATCTTTAGTTTAAGTCTTGTAATTTATACTCTATTCAATAGCACACACCTTTTCACTGTAATCATCATGGAGAGTTCTAAGAATATTCTTTACAATCCTAGTTTCATCTACAATAGCACCAAGTCCTCACATTCCAACTACTATCTCATTCAATCTATATACATAAAATTTAACATTCTCATCTTCAGACATATGTAGGAGCTCAAACTATGTTTCCAAATTTTGTTATTTTTCCTCTTTGAATCTTTCATCACCTTCATGCATCCTTTCAAAAGCATCCTAGACTTCCTTAGCAGTTTTTAGATTCTAAACCTTAATCAACTCATAATGTACAAGACTATTCTTCAAAATGTATTTCACCTTATTGTTTGCTTCATGTGCCTTGATCTCATCAGTTGTACTTGGACCATTAGCAAGAGGAGTGTAAGGATTCTTCTAAGCTTTCTCCACATCATATCCACAATACTCTAGATATTCTTCAATCAAAATTTTCTAAATAGCATAATTAGTTCCATCAAACCTCAGATAATCATAACTAACTTTGATATCCATCCCAGACCTTTTCTCTACCCAAGGAACCAACTTCTGATACCAAATATTGCATAGGACAACTGAGAGAGGGGGTGAATAAGTTGTCACAAAATTAGAACCTTTAAATCATTCACCAGAACTAATCCTTAATACTGCTTAAATGAATAAACATTAAGTGCAAGTGCATAAACTAAAAATCATCACACAAACACAACACCAGATTTACATGGAAAACCCAATAAGGGAAAAACCATGATGAGGATTAACTCACACTATAAATAATATCAAAACCTGAGATACAAGGCTCACTTCCAAAACAAGGACTCATTGTCTAGATCAAGACTCACTGTCCAATAGGGCTAACCCGAAGGGCTCACTGCCACAAAGATACAAAGAAGATAAAAGAGATATGTTACAGAGAGAATACAATCTCAATGCAACAAAGAAATCAACCACAATTTTCTCATCCACTTGGATACAAGCATGAGTGATAGAGTACACCTTCTCACTACATCTGAAAACTCAACATTTAGGGTTCACACTGATCTTCCATACTCACAACACACACACTCACTGATTCACATCAATCTCACATCTGTCTACTCCATTTCTTTTCACTTATCTCTCTTTGTACATCATTTCACCACTAACTCATCTTGTATTTATATCATCTTCAACTTTGAAACATATTCAAAGTCGGCCATCCAACATTAAATTCAAATTAGGTCGGTGCCAAAACATCCTAGGGTGGAATTAGAATGAGGGCGATCCAAACACATGCTTGGTGAGGACCCAAATAGATCTAACATGCTACATCAATTCTGAAGATAGTGTTTAACATAAGGTCGGCCAAACTAGTGTAAAACACACAGAACAGTTAAGCACAATCCTTCCAGATACCAAAATTATCTTCAATACAATCATAACAACTCAACTAAAGAACTGCAAGTCATAAGACATCACCAAAGAGAAATCCAGGCCAACAACTTTTCTCTTAGACCTCAATCAAAACATAGAAAACCATAGTTCACAATTGGTGAACATAACTTGCACTGCACAATGAATCGGGAGAAAAAAAATTGGATATAGCAGCTTCCAAAAACCATGACCAACATATCTGAACCACACGAACATAGGAGCAAAACTCGGAGCAACTATTGAACACCTACAACCTTTATTCAATACTATTTTCTCAATATCCTCAACATATACAGTTAATATCCTGTAACCATGACATTAATGACAACAACAACCAGTTGATAACCAATTGACCAGTTGACATCAATGACAACACCTTCATTCTTTTCCATTCTTGCAACAATATATATAAGAGCAAGCTTGGGATTTGGATGGCATGCCTTAAGTTGGCTCGCATGTGATGTACTGAGTTATCTTTAGTATTGCATTTTGGGGGAAACCCCTTATCCATGATATAGATTCATTCAGAAACATATGACTTGATATAGGGATTTTTGAATAACCTCTCATGTCTTCTTCTACTTTAAAGCAATTGCTCACAGCAATGGTGTTAGCAATCACTTTAAAGTGGGGGAAAACATCAACATTGTTATTTATTTGCATGATTTTCTTTATTCTTGTGATGCATACTTTTCTTAGTGGTGTCATTAGTTTTGATTTCGTCCAAGAGTGTGATATTTCTTTGACTTGTCCTCTCTTGGAGATGTTAAGCATGATGTTCCCTAAGAAGAGACCTTACACGAATTAAGAAAAGTCCCTTTGAACATGTGAGACAAGGATTTTCAATTTGGATCAATTACACTTAATCCATGATGAATTGAAGCATAATTTACCCAAATAAACCTGCATCTACCAAACAAGATCATTCAAAATAGAAAGTTAAACTAAGCATTTTAATTGAAACTGAAAGTTACAAACTACAAGAACAATTAAATTCCTACTCTAACCCATTTGAAACTTATCTCGTTTTGAAATTGGTGTCATGTTGATGTGAAATGATGACCCTTTCCCAATCCTATGATTAGTGAGCCTATTTCAGTCGATTCTATAGAAAAGAATCGATGAAACCATTGTGATTGATGTATGAAAATCTAGATTATGCTAAAAATTAACATGATGCAAGCTAAGTTACCATGATTTTATGCTACAAATGATCTAATTATGTTATTGCTAAGATAATCTAAGCTAGTTCTAAGCTAAAAGATGAAAACCCTAATTTATAAACAAATATGAGTGTGGATGCAAGTGAATTCAACAAAATGACTTTGCAATTGAAAGATGGATTCATTTGTCTCTAAATAGTGTCCTATTTATAGGAAAGAAAATGAGAAATGGAGGGTTGAGATTGAAAATATTAATCAATGGTCCAAGATGAAGGAGATGAGAGGCATGGATCATGGATTCTCATCAACAGATGAGAATGCATGATGATATTTAATCAAGGGTTCACATTTGCTTCAAACAAACACACTTTTGACCTGCTCACATGGGTCAAAGGTGACTTGTTCAAAAGGCTCAAGGTTAAAACTTTCTTAAGAAGCCAAGTGAAAATATCCATTTTTCAAATGATGGAGGAATAAAAACATTCCTTAGAACATTCCTTTGGGTGAGGAAAAAGGCATTTTTCAAATTAAAAGAAAACTTTAATTATGCAAAAAAGGGAGATAAGGAATATCTGAGGGAACATTCCCTTTTTAGAGGAAAAATGGTTTAATTGCTAATTAAAGAAGGTTTAATCATGTAATTAGGGGATTTGGAAGAATAAGGTGATATTTATTAAATTAAATAATTTAATAACTGGGGAGAAGAGATAGATGATATTTAATTAAATAATTTAGGGTTATTTAATTAAATAAGATGACTTCGGGAATTAAATTAAATGTTTTGATTTATTTTATTTAATGAGATGAAATGTTAGCATGAAAAGGAATGAATTAACCCGATTTAATTAATTAGGTTAATGGATGAAAATGATGCAATTAATTAATTAGCTAGGCTAATCTAATTAATCAACTAAAAAGAAGATGGGTTTTGAAGAGGAAATGATGTTAGTAAATTTGTTTCGAGTGTATGATATTGATTAGGACATTTTTCAGTGTCTACATTTCTTCCCTCTTTGAAGCGAGGTACCTACTGCTTCAATTGAAAGAATAACGCTCTTCGAATTAAAACTGTTGCTTAAATTAAAAAATTCTAATTTTTTAGATGCCCCAGCAGAAGGTTAAAGTTGATTTGTTTCCCCCTCGAGAAATCAAGCAAAAATTTTGAATTTTGGGTTGATTTCTTAATAAAGGTGAAAAGTTGTCCCAAGGGTACAGAAAGGCTTTGGGATGCAAAAATTATGCCAAAAACACAAAAAATAATGCAAAATAAGTTCCAATTTGGAAAAATTAGTGAAAATGATGATAAACCCTATCTTCAAGGTTAAATTAGGGGAAAAAACACTAATTTTCTAGCTTAAATAAGTGAAGGGTCACTTTGAATTCATTTGTGCATTCACACTTAAGAGATGTCTGCTATTTTGAGCTCTAACCCTTCAACGAAATGACATGCTAAGAGCTTCCCAGGCACATATCCAACTGAGTTTGAGAGTTCCAGTGGCTTCTAGGCACAGGACCACTGGTATGTAACTCCAAACTTGATTTGAAATTTGAATTTTGGATGCATTTATTACGCTTTGAAATTTAATCTTTGGCGGCATTGCTATCTAGCGACACCCAAATTGAAATCAACGACACTCAAATGAAATATAGTGACACATATTTATATGGCGACATTATTCATGATTTAAAATTAGGGTTTCTAATTTTAAATGGCAATGCAAACTTGTATAGTGACACACTTGTCGATTTAGAAATTAGGGTTAGCATATGCCAGAGATTAAAATGTGACGCCCGTGTGTTTTGTAATGCATATTGTGATTTGCAATTTTAAATACTTTAGGCATCGCAATTTCAAATTTGAATATAGCGACACTATTGAAAACAACACTTTTTGTGATTTCTAAGTTGCAAATTTTAAATTGAGTCAAATTTCCTTGATTTCCTAATGTTGTGTGCTTCATGGATGCAAGAGGTCATTTCACTACTAATGTTGTGAGATCCCAGGCCCACCGTGTTGGAGAGACTTGAAGATTTATCAAAGTTGCGCTAGGAGCACCTTGGAGAGATAGGCCTCTGGTATGTTGTGTATATGCCTGTGTGATTCAAACACATCTTTCCATGATGACTACTCTATGAGAGAGATGGCATATCAAGACCTCATCCTTCCACCTTTTGACAGGCGAGGTGATGGTAACCTTAAAGGATTTTTGGCGGATCTTGAATTTACTGAAACATGGCGATCGCGTGATCTATGATGTTGATGTCGGATTTGATGCCTTCCTCGAGGTTATGGAGATGGATCAAATTGTTTTGGTTACATCACAAATCAACCTCAAGTCATACAAAGGTCATGTGTCGACCTTCAAATTGATTATCATAGCCATCATTTTGGGTTTGGTTGCCCCGGACATGCAATAGAGGATTCAACCCAGGATGGGGCTTGGCGTGGCATCACATGCTACGTAGGACACTTTTTGCATGGGGGCTCATGATGTTGGCTTCTCTATATCATGATTTGCATGATTTTGTATACTGTGATGGGAGAGCAATTGGTGCAGGGGTGACTTTACTACACATTTGGGTGTGGGAGGACATTGTCGTGCTTCAACCTATTGTTCAGATCGTAGAAATCAAGCCAGATGATCCCATCATTTAGAGATACATAGGTGCCATTACACTGAGGTACACCAGACAAATTGGGCTCCCATATTAGCGATAGGTGATTGATGACATGACAGTTTTTCATTGGCACCCATTGCTTCAAATGCCACCATGGTTTGATAATATACAATAGTTATAATTCGCCAAGAAAACCCTATACATATAGGGTCATAAGCATCATATCATTGAGCAATACCTACTAGACAGGGTAGCCTAACAGTTTGGAAAGGTCTAGGATAGACCTAATGATGCATGCAGGGCCATTTTTGCTAGGTTGGCGAGAGAGGTTCCCACATGGGGATTGACCATTCTAGCTCTCGAGGCAGTCGAGAGTTTCATGCAGTTAGCGGCTCAACCTTGGGCCTATGATCGGGGTTAGGAAATAGCATAGATTACACTTGCATATGATACTTAGTTTGTACCTCCTTGATGGTTGACAAATCTAGTAGGTGCTCCTCCACGAGGGAGGCCTAGAGGTAGGGGAGCAGGGAGAAGTAGAGGACAGGGTACCCAGGATAGCTAGAATAGGAAAGTTCTGGGGGCTCCCCCAATTGTACAATAGCCTCTGTAGGTTCAGCCACAGGTAGTGTCGCCACCGCCAGATGTGAGGGATGCACAGATACAGCAGCTGCAGCAGTAGGTGCAAACATTGATTGGTGAGTAAGATCAAGCCCGCCAGCAGATTTTGGGTATTACTATTGAGTGAGACTAGGCACAGTAGCATATGGTGGTCGTCATGGCCAAGAGAGATCAGGTGTTACAATGGGTACAGGCTATGACTGCTAAGAGAGACCAAGAGGTTGCTAGGCACCAGCAGATTGAGGCTATGATGGTGGCTACTTATGGTCAAACTGTTTCAGCGAGGTTGTACAGAGAATCCATTATAGATGCCACATATTATAGACAGTATTAGTATTGTGATGTACCAGTGGCATTGAGACAACCTAATTTTTCATAGCACAACAATGCACGACTGCAAGCAGAGGATTAGCCTGAGAGGCAGGCTGGAGAGGGTAGCAGCCACCAGGGCTAGCTTTTGATGTATAGATAGTTTTTTATTTTGTTGCCCCATTTTTTATCACAAATATACATTCATGGGATCTTTTTTTATAGCCTCATGGATATTGTACTTATGATTTTTATACATACACTGATCCATATTTTGTACCATGACATTCATTTATATATATATATATATATATGATATGGATACGGATGATTTATGTCGTGATGTGTTCACTTTATTTCATGCATGGATGGATGAGATGCTTATATTTGATTATTTATGGATGCACTTTACTTATGTCTATATGATATGTGATGCAAATGATGTGGATGCATTTCTTTTTGTGTATTTTCCATACATTTTTTATGATGACAATGTATGCATGTGGATGTATGGATGCAAATGCTTATGATATGCAACGATTTAAGATGCTTAGAATAACCTATGTATATTATTCATCACAACTCAAACAATAATGCAAAATGTATGATGTGCAATGATTATGAGATGGATGCTATGATTATGAGATGTATGTATGTTGATGGTTTGTGGATGTAGATGGATGCATTGATAATGTTTTTGTTGATTGTCATGATACCAGGTTAGTGCAGAAAGAAGATAGAAGAATAAAGAATGAATGACCATTGATTTTGATGATTGTTTCAAAAGATCCAACAAGTCCATGATCCATTAAGACTTTATTAGAGATGGTGATGAGACAATGCAAAATGAAGATGAATGCAGGATGAGTTGCTCACATTTCAGGATTGGTATTTTTTGTTGTTCCTTTTTGTTTGATATAACACATAGATATGATGCATCAAGGTATTAATAACCAGGATGATGTTGTATCTAGTATAATGGACTTTGACTCGAAAAATAGATACGATAGTTCTTGTTCACATCTTGAAATACGAAAAACCTCGTTGGAATGTAAGTTAGAAGCTTAAAATATATTGGACCAAAGCATACGCAATAGTCAACATACCCTAAATGACCTTCCTACACACAACTAAGCAAGTAAATGCCAAGATTATTTTACAAGAGTACCCACAAGCACAACAAATGAAAGATAATGATCGATGCCCCACTCCTTTCTCTCTAAATCGTTTTGTTAGACATTATCGAGAGGTCCTCATAATGGTTCATTAAGATAAATCATAAGAAAACATCAAAGACAAACAACTAGTGTTATCTATATCTCTTGCCTAATGTAAATTTAGCTAAGGTGATGTCTGATACTGATGTCCATCGTAGGAAGGATACATACTAGGGTATGTTGATCAGAGGTTGTTTTGATGTTAGGATGATGATGCTAAGATGAGTTGTTGATATAAACTTCACTGATGTATTTACCTATGATCTAGACTTTAGGTTTTGACACTTAGTTTCTCACTTTACGACTTGCTATACTTTTTTTCTACTTGTTTCACCAAAGGTTGAAGGTGATGATAAATTTATTATGGGTGAAAGTTTATTTCGGGTGAAAGCGAGATGGGATGGGTGGTTTTGTATTTTTGGAATATTTCAATGATTTTGGTATTTTGAAATGTTTTGAGGATGTTTTTGGTCTTTTTGAAAGTTTATGTGAATGTTTAGGATTTTTACATTTTCTAAGGTTGTTTAGGCTTTTCTTGAAATATTTGAGGCTTTTTAGGTCTTTTGAATGTTTTCTATTGTTTTTTGTTTTCCATTTTCATTTTTTTTTGTGTTTTCTGAATATCTAGATATTTTGGGGATTTTCCGATATTTGGATGTTTTGGGGTTTTCTAGAATTTCTAAGTTTTGACCAAGAACCTAACCTAAAGACCTATCTTAGGGGCCTCGGGGGCTAATCAAAGATAAGCCTTGCCTACGTTATACATGTAGAGACCACATAGTTCGACTGACTCGACCTATTTACAAGATGAAGATATGAACAGATGAGAGACATCAGTTTATTATGACGGACGACTAAAAAACTGACCTAGGGTGTCTCAGTGACACATAAATGATGGCCTTGCCTACGTTAAAGCTCAGAGATGACGTAGTTCGACAAGAGGACTTGTTTTTGGATTTTTGATGTTCAACCTTTTTATGGATTTTGATGTTTTCTAAATGTTTTGGATTTTTCCTTTACAATTTTTTGAATGTTTTTGGATTTTAGCTGTATAGGATTTTGCAATATTTTTTGGATTTTATGATGAGATAAGATTTTATGAATGTTTTTGGATTTTCGAGATAAGACTTTATGAATGTTTTTGGATTTTCAAGATAAGATTTTAAGGAAAATGATACCTAGATCACGATGTCAATGTCACGCTATGAGATAAAGACATGGATCAAGAGTTATTTGAAAATAAGAGTGAAATAACCTGCCCCTAGTGTTTAGCAATTCTTCATAATGCAATGGATAACCAAGATAGGTAATTTATATGCGAAGATTTTGACAGAGTTTTTTCATCCTAGATATGGGCTATGGGACTTCACGAGATAAAATGGTAAAGAGCCTATCAAAAAATTTCCATGAGAAAAGTTGAAGTATACACCAAATCTTTGTCAAGGTCACGATAAAATGGAAAATCTGGATAAAGTTGGATTGGATGGATGGAGGAAACATTGGATTATCATGACAAGGATGAGATGCTCTTGTCTGAGAAGGATCATATAGATGCTCGATTCTACTCATGACGCTTGTTTTCCAGGTTAATGAATAGTACTTTCCCAAATCTCCACCGTAGTGGTTTTCACTAGAGGATGATTTTTATTTTTACTATTTTCTTGATTTTTGATTTTTTTTAAATATTTTGCCCTCATGTTGAACCCACCTAGTGGAACTGATGTAGAGGCCATTGTTATAACATACCAGTGATATCCTGCTTGAAGAAGCTACTTTGCTAAGATATGAGCACTTGAATGCAACCTTGAAGAACTTTGATCTACCTTGTGGATACTGGAATTAGCCTTATCTATGTGCGCATATCGTGATAAAGTGCCTTCAGAATCCTCATGATAAAGGGTAGCTGCCAACACACGATCAATGCGAGAATTGGATATTGTGAATGAAGTGTATGGTGACATGTATGAAAAAATATGAGATCGATTGGTTGATGGTTTGGAACCTTTGACTCTCCAAACTTAGGAAGATGAGTGATGATGGATGGGAATGGAGGTTTTCATGGAATTAAGACCAACCGCTGGATATAATTTGTTCCTTGCTTGAGAAGCTTGCTTTGAGGACTCTTTTGATGGATACATTTCCCTTTTTTATTCTGCCCCATAATTTCTTTGAATAGTGGAGTTTTTGAGGGATGATTTTCTTTTTTATCCATTTGTATTTGCTTTGTCCTTTTTGCTTTATTGCTTCATTTTCTTTGATGATCTTTTCCTTGCTTTGATAGGAATTCTTTTTTTTATGTTGGTCCCAATGTGTGTATGAGATGATGGGTGAATGCCAACTCATGATACGGCTAGTTGTAGCGTTGAAAACCAACTCATGATACAGCTAGTTGTAGTATTGAAAACCAACTCATCATATGGCTAGTTGTAGTGTTGAAAAAAAAATCATCATAAGGATTCTTCGTGCCCCATATGTTGATGTTTGTTGTAGACAAGATTGCACCCAGAATTGTGAAGGTATTATCAATACCTAATCCTTTCACCTTATAATGTATCCCCTAATCTATAGCCACTAAATATGACTTCTCATGAACACATGATATTGTTATGGGTTCTTGTTGTTCAGGAATATGAACTATTTACTCTAGTTCTATGACATCATTATCTATTGATACTACTTCAAAAGATGTTGGTGTTAACTCAAAAGATTTCGATGATGCACAATCACTGTAAGAATCAATAATCTTGACTGTTTCTCGCTCATGAACTATTTTCTTTGATTCTATAACATTTGTTGATATTGCTTCAAAGATGTTGGTACTAATTGAAAAGATGTCGATGATGCACAATCACTGTAAGAATCAATAATCTCGACTGTTGCTTGCTCTTGTGTAGGAATATCAAGAGTGGGAGACTCATATTTTAGATGAAGAACATCTATATTTCCATCCAAAAGAAACATCTTAGGAGTGATATCGAGATCATCCTTGGAGTTTAAAATGGTTTGGAAGATGTCCCTTAGTTCTTTATGAAACTTTGGGGATAGGGGTTCTTGATCTTGACTTGATTTGGAATAACTTTCGTTATCCTCAAGAGCCTCCTCTTGGCATGATCCTTGGGTGGATGATATATCATCGGTAAAAGACTCTTCACAACATTTTGTGGGTATGGCTGCAATAAGGGATATTCCTGGCTCATTTGGAACTTCTTCAACATGCCCAATCATTGAGTCATATGTGGGAGAGATATCACAATCTTATATCCACTTGATGCCATTACGATATAAAATAGTGCTAAACATTGTTGATGGGTTTGGACTTTATTTTAAAATAGTGTCTTGATACATACTGATTCCTCATAAAACAATGTAAACATGTCCCAACATGGTATCCTAGGTATTGTTTGAAGTTGATGCCTTTGTTGAATCTTTTGTTTTTCCATGATTAGGCATAGGGTTCGTGTAAATTTTCAGATTTTTATTCCTAGATTTTTTATCAACCTCAATGTCTCTTTGTTCAATAAGATCCTCTATTAGATGTTTGATCCTAAAACAATTTTGTGCGCTATGACCTTTGTACCAATTAAATTCACAAAAGTGATCTTCTCTATAGCTACAAGGTTTGATTTGTGGCTCTTGATAGTTTGAGAAATCTAGGAGTGTGATAACATTATACTATATCAACCTCATCAACATGTCTTCCATAGGTTCCCCTCAGGGAGTGAATCGTTGCTTAGGAGCATTGTTTGTTCTTTGTTGTCCACGTTGAGTGTTTGTAGCATTGATTGCTTGATTGTTTGAAGGTGATGTGTATGGTTGTTGTGTATTCATGGGTTGGGTGTATTCTTGTCTAGGAGTAGTTAATACCACCTTTGCATCAACAACACCATCACTAGTAACATTTGTGTTCTTGTCCCAATAGCGGGGCTTGTCTTTAAAACTAGTGGAAGGGTGATTGTCTTTATACACTTGTGCATTTCCCTGTGAGATTAGGGCTCTCTCGATGTTAATGGATCTAGGGAAAACCATAAGATGTGATGCATTGAATTTTCAAGTGGAATAGATATGGATCTAGATTTGCTCTGATAAAGCCCATTTGTTGTTCGTTGGGAAGTGTCCACTTTCTTTTACTAGCTCTTTGTCTCCATCATTGCAAGAAATTGGCAAAAAATACTCCCTTTTTCTATCTAAGAGTATACAGTTCTTCTAGACTTATGTCCATGTCAAGATTCAAGGAGAAGTTGTCTATGAATTTGCCAATGATTTCTTGGAAAAAATTTATGCCAGGGGGAAGTTGAGAAAACCAGTCCATGGTTGGGCCTGTCAAATTTTGTGGAAAGAGGTGCATTAAGTAGGAATCATTGTAGGAAACCTCCATACACATGACATTAAATTCTTTGATGTGGTCTACAGTATTTCCCCTCCCTTTGTATTTATCGAATTTGGGGATTTCAAAGCCGGGAGGGAATGGTACCATTGCAATGTTTTGATCAAATGGATATGGAAATATATTCTATGTATGGGGCTTCTTTGTCTTTCCCATTCAAAGGTCTTGCATTTCTTGAGATAGTACCTTAAATTGTGATGCTAGATCATCTTGCAAGTTTGGTGGAGGAACATATGTTGGGATGATGGATGGGTTGTATGTGGGATTTTGATATGATAAGGTGGGGTGTATGGTGGTGTAGGATATTATGAAGGTGATTGTGGTGGAGGCGTATATGTTCCCAACGTGTTTGGGTTGACAATGTTTTATTGAGGGTTATAGTATAAACCATGTTGATGTTGTTGTGCGAGCATTTTTTGTTGTTGGGCATATTGTTGGGCATATTGTTGAGCAAGCAATTCTTGTTGTTGGGTTTGTTGTTGTTGTTGAGCTTGTTGTTGCATGCCTAAGGTGGCTTCTTTTTGTTGTTGTGCTGCTAAGGTTGTTGGCTATTGTTGCTACTATTGGATGGCTTGTTGATAAGCATGTTGTTGTTGTGCTGCTAAGGTTGGTTGTTTTTTTTGTTGTTGTTGGGCTACTAAGGTTGCTTCTTGTTGTTGTTGTTGTTGGGCTGCTTGTTGGTAAGCCTGTTGTGCTTGCTGGTAAGCCTGTTGTGCTTGTTGGTAAGCCTGTTGTGCTTGTTGTAAAGCTAAGGCATGTGCTTGCAATGTAGGATCAATCAGTGGTTGAAAAATATGTAATTGATTGGGGGTGTTAATATTTTGATTGGGTACCAAATTGTTGATGAGAGTTTGAGGGTTTCGTTGGTTTAGCATTCCTTGCAAGATAGTGGATTGAGATGGAGGAATGTAAGTTTGAGGTCCCAATTGATTTTGCATGGTAAAGGGGATAGTGGGAAATGATGAGGATGATTCCATTATATTTTGTGACCAACATAATGACCCTCATGAATCCTAAATGTTGTCTTACAAATATCTTCTTCCTTAATTAGAATTTGGTGACAACCTAATCTAAGATCTAACTTTTTTAAATACATTGCTCCATTCAATTCATATAGCAAATCATCAATGACTGGAATCAGAAACTTATCTTTGATGGTGTGCATGTTGAGCACTCTATAGTTTGGGAACATGCACCAAGTTTCATCCTTCTTACGCACCATCTCCACAAACGAGGAGTAAGCACTTTGGTTATGCCTAATAATTCCATCCTCTAACATCTCCTCAACAATCTTTTCTCTCACTTTTCTACATATGCGAGTACTTGTAAGGCCTAATGTTGGGTGGTTGGATCCCTGGAACTAGTTGTATTACATGATCATGATCCCTCTTAGGAGGAAGTCTTATAGGAATATCATTGAAAACCATTGAGTGACGATCAATTATTGCTTATAAATCTCGATGAGTGGGAGCATTAGATTGAGAGACTTCTAGTGAACATATCTAGGCCACAAATCCATCCACTCCCTTCTTAAGCAACTTCTACATTTGATGAGAGCTTACTATTTGTGGAGAGTTTTCCTTCAACCCTCTTAGCTCTATTGTTTTTCCTTCTAATTGACTCATGAATAGTTATTGGAAGTTCATCTCAATTGCTCCCAAATTAGTAACCCATTGTACTCCCAAAACAATATATGTTGCACCCATGGAGATAGCATACATTGGTTTGTCAAGGTGATAATCTCTCGTGGATAATTTAATGCTATGGCACTTTCCAAAACAACTAACAATATGTTGGCATTTCAAATCGCACCTTGAGTATGCATCTTGGAAACGAGCAGCTATGTGCAGTAACCTGCTCTTTAAATTTAGAGGGGAAGTTCCCTCTTTTTTTAATTATGTTAAAAAGAAAGAAATATTAAATATTGATCGATATTTTAATCTTAGTTGCTAGAGCACAAGGTTATAAAACTCTTGACATTGCAGCTAAGTTTTTCTCTTTTATAAAAACTTTCAACTACAACTAACTTAAGCTAATAGATGCTTCTAAAGTTTTAAATAAACATAGAGTTTAAATCCTAGAAGTGAACAAGGAATGAATTCAGATCCAACACATAAATGAACACTTAGAGAATTGAGACATTGAATCAAAGCAAGACAGGCATAATATCCTTCTTCTCAATTATCAAGAGTTACACCTTTGGGAAAGCAAGTTGTAGCAAAATAGGCATGCAACATGCGATCAAAACCAAATTTACACTTAGCACAAGATCGAACAAAAACTGAATAGCAATCTTGAAGGCCAAAATAAGCTCAACAATTTCACTATCACAATTAAAGTTTTGAACAACATTGAATAACAATAAGAAGGAACTAAGAGGCTCAACGTCTTGTTATCACTAGCATGGTTAAAGAAAAATATGAACAAATGCTCTTATTTATAGACAAGCAAGAGGTAGGGAACCCTACAATCCCCTTGCTTTTACAACTCAAATTGCCAACATGCAAGCAATTTATTTCTAAAACTACATAAAACATGACAACTAACTACAAAAGAAGGAAAAAGAATTCCAACTAAACAATGTTTTTTTATCTTCACAAGAATAGATAAGAATGAGAAGAGGGCAACAAATTTAACTCAGAAAAGTGTCAAGTTAACTGTTGCTTTTATTCTATTCTTGGAAAACTATGTTGAGCCAATAATGATGACTCAGTCGTTGGCTTGGGAAAGAATATCTTCAAAAAAGTTGGTGAAAACGTCCCTATCCGGAGTGACGATGCTATCAAGAAGAATTCCTTGTTTTTCGAGCATCCCTTTGCCTTTTGCAACCACAGAAAGAAACTCTTTGACCTCCTCAGATTCATCGAACCTGGACGACATCATGGCAATATGCTTTATCTTATCAGGAACAGGATCTCCACTGAAGCTGTTGCGCACTAGATTCTGAAATTCTTGTACATTTTCAAGTTTTGTATAGTTGTCGTCTTCATGCAAATACTGACAAGGAGTTTTCCTAACAAAAGTGTTAATGAAATCAAGAATATTAACCACTTTTTTCTTATATTCTGCTAATTCCTCAAAGATTTTTTCATACATTTTTCCAATGAGAATATGTTGCTCTCTCCATGCAAAAATATTTTTTTTATGTTCCTCCAAAACAACTGCAGTATAGGTTGTCCTCAAATCTGCAAGAACAGTTTCATTTGCTGGTTGAAACACTACCATAACTTGCTCATATCCTTGAATTCCTTGGCAAAGATCGTGAGTTATATCTTAACCGATATACCTCTGAAAGCACACATTTTCCTTTGATGATAAAATATTCCAACCAAGCTTGCATGTGTTTACCATAAACAACTATCTAATTTAGTTCTTGATCTGCAAGAGATCGAAGAATTTGGGGCAGAAATGAAGTAGCCTGATGAGTTCCATGAAGAAGATTTGAGACGTACTACCGCAACTGCTTAATTTCAGCCTTGAGGGTTGCCTTATCCTCACCATCCTTGCGCACTCTCTCTTTCAGGTTATTTGCTGCAACACCAAAAAGATTTACATCCACCTGTCGAGTGCTCTTTCCCAGATTAGCTCTCTCAACCTTGAAGTAATCAACTCCAACTTCATCTACATTCTTATCTTCTGGAGGTATGGTGGTTTCAAGGATGATTTCTCCATCTGCATTATTTTCCAAATGAACTTTCTTCTTGATTTTCTTCACCGGCTCATGTTGGAAAATGGTACCAAGCTCCTCGAAGTTCAATTGATATGAGGATTTTCTCTTCTTTCTCTCCAAAATGTCTTTGAGCCAAGAAAAATAATTTCCACCAACTTCATTGGGAAGGTCAGCGCTCGTGTCTTCAGCTGATGAATCAACTAGTGTTGAATTATCACAAACTGGCGATGCTGCTTGAGAATCAATTTGGATAGGAGAAGGCCCTCGTGACAATGAAGAAGAATGAGATGAAGGCATGGATTCTACTTTTGGAATGCTTTCAACATGAACTTCGGATGCATCTTTTTGTTGATCCTGCTCCATTACTTTAGGAGAACTTTCTTTCTCCCTAAATCTTGTTGCCATTATGTCGTACTTCGTATCTAGTGGAGTATGAGCCATGCCCTTGCCCCTTGGCTTCAGTCTAGAAGATGAAGGCTGAGAAGACTGAAATACTGGTGGCTCTACAACTGGGATAGCTTCTTTTCCTGGTCGTTTGTTGCTCAAAAACACTTTACTATTCTTGACAACTCTGCTTGTTCGCTCTTTGATTGAAGTGACCTCTCTAGCTTTCCAATCAACTGGTGGAAGTGGTTGTTGATCAACATTATCTCGGGTGTATGGAGGAAGCATAACTTCACTGTCATCATCTAATAACCCCTTGATATCCTCTGACAAGAAATCAACTACTTGTTGAAGGGTGAGTCTACTGAAGCTTCGCTTGCGCACTTCAAATTCATCAACACAATTTGCCCAAAAATCCTCAAGTGAAGGTGCATGTACCATATTTTGATTAATACGTGTTGACTAAACACCACGAGGGTCATATGAGCGTTTCTTCTTGAAAGTTTCAAAGCCAAACTTTGACATCTCCATGCTCATCAACTTTGCATCTGCCGCTGATTTGCACCTATAAATGCCCATCTCTATTGGAAAAGAGAAAGCAAGTTTATGCCTGTTGCACAGAAAAATGCAAACCTCAGACACTTGCCTCAAGAATTCCATGAACACAACTTCATCATATGGATACTTGGGAAGCATAAATGGTTCGCCTGAGAAGCCATACACTCGAATGTAGGAAAAGGTAGGAAACTGAATGAACCAGTCAGCCCACTCTACCATTGTTGATTTTGCTTCAGTTGAAAACCACACATGCAATTCATTATCCAGGTCTCTCACCCTATGCATCAAAAAGGCATCATTCACTAATTTGAAATAGCGCTTAGATTTTGAGAACTCCAACTCCTAAAAATGATGATAAATATGTGAAGAGCTCAAGGTGCCCATAGTGTTAAGATCTTTGAATCTTCCTTGAAAAACCATCAAATAAACAAGATAAGACACCATATGAAACTTGTGAGCGCTTGAAAATTCAACCATTTGACGATGGAGACAATCACCAATCAATGTTGCCCAATCATAGTGTTTTCTTTTGTTGAAAATATGAGCAATGAGACAAAACATCCAAGGCTGAAACTTGTCCACTTATGCTTGACCCATGACACAACTTAGCAAAGTGATCATGATTGCATATTCTTCCTTAAACTCATCGCGAAAAATATTTTTAGGAAAAGTGTTCCTCTTTTCTTTTAACCAAACTTGTGAAACCCTCTTCTGATATTTGTCTCCCTGTGAATCCCACAACTTTTCACATTCTTTGATTGAAAAAATATAGTTGTTCTTCCAAGCTGGTATAGAGAAACATTTTTCAATAATAATTGGCTTGAAGTTACAAAAGATGCGTCCATCATCTAATTTTGTTTCCCTCATACTCAAATCATAATGCTTGAAACAAGCAATTAAGAATTTGAGACATTGCACCGAGATAGGTATAGAAGTTGCCTCGAGCAAGCCTGAAGAATCAAGAGCCTTTACCAAACTGTTGTCCACATTTTCCAGGGCACGTAAATCAAGTACTAGAATTGCATGATGCAAATCTATATCAAGGGTTCTCAAGTAATCATGCATTAGTACTATTTTGGTTTTGACTTCAACTGGAGAACGATGCATCTTCAAAGACTTGATTTTTTGATAGTATGCACTCCTATACTTGGAGAGAATTTATGCAAATGGCTACAACTAGAATGTTGGTTTTTACCTGAAAAAGCAGTTTCGTCTAAAAAAGTTGAGGTTTGGGTTCTACTCACAACTGAATTCTGAAGGAACCCAGATGATTAGATTTTGAAAAAGCGGAGCTTTCTAAAAAAGCATTGAAAAGTAACTCCAAACAAAAAAAGTTGTGATATGGGTTTCACTTATGACTAAAATCTGAGAGAATCCAGATGAACAGATTTTGAAAAAGTAGAGCTTTCTAAAAAAGTGCCAAAAAGCAGTTCCCAACAAAAAAAGCAATGATCTGGGCTTGAAGAAAACCACGTTCTGGAGACCTCCGTGTGATTAGAAAATGAAAAAGCACACTCCTCTCTAAAAAAGCAGTGAAAAAGCAGCTTCTAGAAGAGTGAAAAGTTTTTGCATGTTGGAGAAGATGAAAAAGTAGAGAGACCCATGTGATCAGAAACAAAAAAAAATTGAGTTGATGTCTTGAAAAAGCAGCAACACAGAATTTCTGATCACGAAAAAGCAAGCCTCTGGTTTCACCAATCTCAAAACACGAAGAACATTGAAAAATCATGTTGTTTGGTCCTCTAAATCTTTGCTGCAAGAAAAATGAAGTTCTCTTGCTCTGGAAACCAACCTACAAAGAAAATGAAGAAATATTTGCAAAGAATGTCTTCTTAAAGAGAGTTGAAGAAAAAGAAAGCGCTTTCTAAAAAAGCTGCTTAAAATTTGAGGCTTGTCCCTTGAATACTGAAGTTCGTTTGGGAAAAATCCAAGAGGATTAGCTCGTGCAACAAAGATTTCCTCTTTTATATAAAGATACAATGAATGTGGACACGTTTCAAATGATGAAAAAGCAGTGCAAACATATCCACAAGATTCTTGAAGCTTCTTGGAGAAGATAGCAACTGAGATGGAAAAAATTTGAGTTGATTTGCACACTCAACGAGAAAATCCACATTTATAGCTGCCCCAAAGCACGCATGAGAATCATCAAAAAATTTACTAAGTGTTGAGAGCTTGGGCGCCATTTTGACTAGCTAACAATTTTCATCTTTCTGCTTGATTCTTACCCTAGTTTGATCAATGATTTCGGGTGTTCGGTTAATCCAGTAAACAAATAGATGATCTCATCGCGAAGCTCGATTGAATCTGAAGAGATTTTCTGGAGACTGCAATTGCTAATTTTATCTTTCTAGCTCTCAAATTTTCGGCCGCATTTGGCTACCAGTGGCGCCTAGGTCTTCCAAACTTAGAAAAATTTCCTCGTTCTTCATCTTCAAACCTCTTGTCCACTTTTCTTTACTCTTCATGTTCGATCTATAACTATCCATAACTGGTGAATCAAATTGTCAAGCTGAGATGTTCATTGGAAAGCCTATGAGATTCTGAAAATGTTGATCATTTTTGCAATCTCAAAAAATTGTATTTAAGGCTCCAAAAGTTTGGGCGCCTTTCTCCAAGAGGGGCGCCTATGCATCTCAAACTTAGTCAATTTTGTTGATTTCCAATTCTTCAAGCTTCATTCATTATGTCATGCCTCTCATTTGACCTGAATTTGCTGATAGTTGAAGAGTCAATTGATCAGGCTAAGATATCCACTACGAAGCTGGCAGGATTCTAAAGAGATTGAACATATTTGCAAACCCTAATCATTGATTTAGGTGTTTCAAAACCCTAGGCGCATTGATTTAGGTGTTTCAAAACCCTAGGCGCCTTTCTCTAGAAGGGGCACCTGAACTTCCCAGACTTAGAAAATTTTAACAAATTTGATAGCCCTCCTTGATTCTCCGTTCTTTATACACATTTGTCATCTGACATCTTATGTGCAATGTTTGAGGGCTTGAATATGACACTTGGCAGTTGACCAACCTCCATTGATGACCTTGGAGCTCCAGATTTGGCTTTTGAAAAAGCAAAATAGACCCACAAGGGAAAAATTGATTTTGCCAACATCCGTTTGAGAAGAAACCCAGAAAAAGTCTATTTCTAGAGACTTTCTATTTTTAGATTATTTCCTAAATTTTAGGGCCGAAAAACTGAGATCCGGGTTTTGTAGAAAACCTCACTCTAAGTAGACCCAGATTCTCATATTTTGAAAATTTTGATTTTTTATACATGACAAGCAAGATTTCATTTTTTGACCTTTTGACAACTTTTAACAAGACTTTTTCAAAATACCTATGTAGAAGTTGGAAAACCAACTTCACAATCCCCAAGAATCACCTGTATGCAATCACCTATCAGGTGCAACAAATATCAGAACAAAAACGAAGATGTTCTATAAACTCTCAAGCAAGAATGTGCAAGCAAAACCAGAATATTGATTATTGATTGTAATTGATTTACAAATGATACAAAAGCCTTTGGAAAGGAAAGCATGCAAAAAAGAAAGACATGGACAACCCTAATCTTATCTTGATCAAAAAGACAGCTCAACTAGCTAAGGATAACTAAATGCAATCTAGGAATTAAAATAATGCCTAAGTAAACTTATGAAAGTGTAATTAAATAATTAATTACACCAACAACCTAAGTGTAGCAAAAATTTCAATTTTGGGTACAACACAGTACCACCATCTACAATCAAGACTTGAAACTCTAGAGCTATATATATAAAACAATTTAGATGAGTAGCCAACTTTTTGTTGATGAAATTATGAGTGCTACCTGAGTCAATCAACACTGTTACTTTATGCTTCTTTAAGAAACCCACTACCTTGAGAGTTAGTGGGGCGCTAAAACTAGAGAGTGCATGACAAGAAATGATTGGTTGGGGATCGTGTGATTCATCCTCTGACTCCCTATCACCTTCTAATATTGGATCCTCCTCTTCTTCCTCACTTGAACCTTCAATATAGAACAATTTATTTTCACTACATTTATGACCTCGACTATATTTATTTTCATAATTGAAACATAACCCTTTTGCTCTATTCTCCTCAATTTTTTGTGGAGTCAACCTAGTAGCTTGAGGTAATGAATGTGTAGGACATCTCCTTTCTCTTACATTTACAATCCCTTGTCACCTACTAGCCAAAAACTTCTCCTCAACTTTTCTTGCTATTAATATTGCTTCTGATAAGGATTGTGGTTGGAACAACCATACTTCATATTTTATGTGATCCTTTAAACTACCTAAAAATAGTTCCTTCAAATTTTCTTCTGTCACATTTGCCACTCTTAAACAAAGGATTTGAAATTGTTGAATATAATCCTTGACCATGCATATTTGTTTTAATTTAGTGAGTTGGAAAAAGTAGCTATCCATAAAGTTATCTTCAAAATGGGTAGCAAGTTCCTCTTGAAAAATTGGCCATGTGACTGTTATCCTCAAATTCAGCGCACTCAATTTGTGGGATAACCCCTACGAAACTTGTCCATTTCATAGCCCATGTACTCTAAGCATGCAAAACAAGGAAAATCCCAATCGGTCCTCATGTGTGGTTCTTTAGCCTTGAAAAGTCATTCCAAGCATTAACCTTTGTTGGTTCGTCGGAATTCACATTTTAAACCAAGTTGTGAGAATTCAGTTTTGGGAGTTAGAAAAATTTTAGCATTTGTAGGAGCAAGGTTTTCGAAGATGCAGCATCGCTGAATTTTAGTGCCTGTGCATATTGACATGCAGTGTCGAGGAATTTTTGAGCCTTTACATATTTTCCATGCCTTAGTCATTTTCTTGCACATGCAATGTAGGGGAATTTTTGAGCCTTTGCATATTTTTCATTCCTTGGTCATTTTCTTGCAACATACAATGTCGAGGAATTTTTGAGCCTCTGCATATTTTTCATCATGCAGTGTCACTGAATTTTAGCGCTCGTGCATATTGACATGCAATGCTAGGGAATTTTTGAGACACTGCATCTCAAACCACAAGTCACATGTAGTAGCTCAAAAACCCAACGCCCTTGCACCCAAGTGTCCTTTCCACATGTAGTAGCTCAAAAATTCAACACCCTTGCATCCAAAGTTCCTTCCCTCATGCAATGTCGGGGTTTTTCTCCACTTTTGCATATTTTAATACAGTATCTCAAAAAAATTGAGCCATTACATCTGAAGTGTAATATCCTACACAAGAGCTCAATTTTTCTCCACCTTTGCATTTGAATTACCAAAGCATATTCAGTTGCTCAAAATTTTCCCACCAGTGCATAAAACTCGAAATTTTTTCTAACACTGAAAAATATGAAACTTTTTGGAGCTACTTTTACATACCATTTTGATCTTTTATGTCCAAGATCTTGAGCGATTTTGATTGAATTATTGCCTATCACCAAGCAAGAAAGCTTTGAAACACAACTGGAAAGTTCTTCCCAATGTTTCAATTATTCAAGAGTATACATCAATGGTTTGAAAATAATTTGAAGATGAAGCTTTTTCACTAGCTTCAATGAACAAAATGATGAATTTTCAGATCTGAGAATAGTTCCTAAAAGGCACCGAAAATAGTTTGACTCCATCAAAGGAGTCAATCTCAAGAATCCTCACCATCTCCAAGTACACTCCAATACCAAACAATGTTGAAGTGCACGTCATCATGAAGATTTCTTAGATGAAAGTACTGGGAAATGGTCTTTTTGTGTTTCCAGAGTTAGTTTATTTTTATGCTTTTTCGCATGCTTTATGTAAATAGGTGTTCTTTTTGTGTTTCTAGTGTTAGTTTATTTTGAGATTTTGAGTTCTTATTGTGAAACTATTTTACAATCAATAAAGAAGGCTAAATTGCATACCAAACTTTGTGTTGGAACAATTTTAACAAATGTGAATGTTCTCATGTCTCTCACATGAGTTTATCTTATTATTGGACTGAATTGGCAGTGTTTTATTAATTGGAATTGGAGGGATTTTGAGTTGATTTGTGTAGACTTTGTGCTACACCTTTTGCTTGGAATTGAGAAATTGTTCATAACATTGGTGAATGATCTATAAGACTTTGTGCTTATAATTGTTCAAGATGTTTGTGGATTTGATTGTGAAGTGTATTTAAGACTTTGTGCTTCATTCACGACGTTGGTTACTTTATTGAAGAATTATTTATTGAAGACTACGGAACAACTTTGTGCCTCCGTGAGCCTTCTTGTTACGTATATTTTATCATATTGGTACTCCTAGACTATGCTTTGACAAATAAGAAGTATTGGAAATTACTACTTAGGTTTTATTTAAAGTTGTATCGCATTAAGAAATAAAAATTGTGAAACATTGTAAACATATTCTCTGAAAGAAGAGAGAATCATGAATGTGACACACCCCCATATGATTAGTGTGGTGTACATATTATAAAGTTTAGAATAGTTTACTTTAGTTTCAGTAAGCAGTAAGAAGGGCGCCTCCCCTTTCTGAGAGGAGAGATTTTTTCTAGCATAATTGTGGCTGAAATTCAAGTTTTGTAATTTGTAAAAGAGATTACAGAATTTTCACCCAACAATTTCTTGGCAACTCTGTTGGGGATCGAAGCATGCAATAAAAGCCTCACGCTTTTGATTGAAGTGAATAGGAATTCCAATATCTTATTGTGATCTTGTGTATATTTTTATTGCTAATTTCTCTTTTTGTTTCAAAGTCTACATTCTAGCTGATAGAAGTTATACACGAGGTTTAAGGGCACAAGGTGTGTTGGATCCGTTTTATCAATTGTTGCAACATCATAACATTCTTCCTTCTCCTCCACGAGCAAGGTCACTGTTACAATGTACTGTAAGTTATACTCCATGAAGATTAAGATCACTACTTCCAAGTGAATCTTCTATTTTTCATAGAGTTCCAATCCAAGTACCTATTATTCAAATCACCATGGCTCAACCTCAACCACCTGTTGAAACCCACCATCCATGGGGCACCAACCCCACCGATCAAGGCTTCACCACCGCCCGAGGCTCTGCCACCATCCAAGCTTCGCTACCGAGCAAACTCCACCAACCAAAGGCAGGTATGGTCAGCGGGTAAGGCGAATATGGTCAATGTAGTTTGGGGTCGGGAATTATAGTTGGTAGATTATATTCATGGGAGGCTATAGAGTTGGCATAGCCAGTTCAGCAGTGGCGGTTAAAAGCTATGGCAGTGTTTCTTTGTAGGGCGGTTAGAAGCTAGGGAAAAATTTAGGCGAAGCCCAGTCGGTGGGTAGGGCCTACCTTCAAGAGTCGGCCATATTGGCAAGCAACACCCTGATGAACACATCAATGATTTCTATATTGTTTGCAGTGTTCTTAGCGTTGAACACAAAGACGTTGTAAGGTTTTTCATTGAGACTTTAAAAGGAGTAGTTGTTGAGTGGTTCTACACTCTTGCTCCTAGTGTTGTTACTAATTGGAACACTCTACGTGCTAAGTTTGAAGAAAAGTTTGAACTTGTTGAAGATGCACACGCCTTGTTAGCTCAGCTTACAACAATGAGGAAAGAGGCACACGAACCCATGTGTGAGTTTGTGGCCAAATTCAATAAGCTGGTGAAAAGGATTCATGTTGAGGCATGTCCAAAATCAACAAAAGTCATATGTTGATCAGCACCATGTTGAGCAAGTTTTTGAGGTTGGAGACATGGTTTATGTGCGATTGCAACCCAACCGATAGTCCACTCTCAAGAAAAGTGGAGCAAAAAATTGGAGTAGAAAAGTTAAAGCCACAACTTTATGGTCCTTTCAGGGTGATCAAGAGAGTTGGAGAGGTAGCATATGAGTTGGAGCTACCTGAGGATAGCAAAGTGCATAATGTGTTTCACGTCTCCCATCTTAAGAAAGCACTTGGCTGAAATGTGGTACCTTCTACAGAGTTGCCTCATTTGGATGAGGAAGGCAAGTTGATATTGATTCCTGAGTCTATCTTGGAGGTGTGTGAGCATACACTATGCCGGAGGGTCATCAAGGAGTATTTGGTGAAATGGAAAAATTTGCCAATTGAGGATGTGACTTGGGAGAGTGAGCAGATATTGCAACATCCAAAGTTACGATTGTTTGAGGACAAGAAATCTTGGGAAGGGCGGACTATAATGTCCCCTTCTCACTCTTGAGCAGTATTAAGACTCAATTAGCCTATTCTTGAGTTCCCGTAGGCTAGTTGATGTGGTTAGAGGACTCTTTTTGCCAGCATTGTGTCAGCTTGGGACTATTTTGGAGGGGATTACTATTTATAGCAATGACCAGGTTCAGTGTTGTCATCTTCAGTTGGTCACGATTTCCTCAGTGGTCTTCAGTTTCACTCAATTCTAAGAATTTGGCATCCACTTACTATTTATAGCAAGGCTATTTTTAGTAAGTCACCACTGGGGAAGTTGGTTCCAAGCTTGGTCAATGGCAGTAGCATTTTTAACCCAGTTTCAGTTCAAGAGCCTAAGTTGTAGTTAATTATTTATTTTATTTGACTACTCAGGCATTGTATTAAAGTTGAAATATAAAGTTAAATTATAACTTATGTTGAGGGGTAAGAGGGTCATCAGAAGGACCAAGGCGCCTAGTGGAATAACATAAAGTTGTTTTAAAGTCAATTTAAAATAAAATATTCACCCTTGGAGTTGGACGCCATGTGAAGGAAAGAAACAATTTAAGTTTTAAATATTTAAAGTGATTTCCCAAGGGGACGCCAAAATGAGGGAGTGAGACAGTAAAATATTTAAAAGTTAAAAATGAGAAGAGGGGTGCCCAACTCTTAGAAAGAAATGAAATGTTTTTTGGAGTCCAGAACCCCTAAGCTTTTAAAAAGGAAGTTTGGCTCTCATTTTTCTTTATGCGAACTTGAAAACATACTAAAATGTTGTTGGATTTTCTCTGGTTGCTTGGGAAACACTGTGAGGATGAAAACCCTCCATTGTTGGGCTCATTTCGGTGGTTAAATATCCACCCTAATTAGATACTGGTGATGGTTCAAAGTTTATTTCAACAGGAGCTTCAAAGATTGATTTACAGAGAAGAAAACATGAATATTTTTCAGTACTTTTAGGGGTTTTTGGTGTGCTTTGGTTTGGCTTCAGTTTTGGTGTGATTTGTAGAAGTTTTGGAGTGATATTTTGGATTTCTGGGTGTTTACAGTCATGGACCTGAAACTGAGTTTTTGCTCATAACTCTTTATCATCCGGTGTTTTGGTTCTAGGTAATATTTCTACTTGCAGCCTATCCTAGGGCAATTCCAAAGAGTCCTAGAACGTGATTTTTGGTGGAAGATTGAAATTTTAGGAAGGGGTCAAACTTCCAGGAGGGTCGCCCTTTTGTTGTTGATAAACTTGTTTCTTAACCAGCTTTGGTGGAGTTTGAACTTGGCTCTTGGGGTGCTAAAGAAAGGAGACAAAGGCGTTAGGATACTAGCTATTGCCAAATTCTTGCTAGAAGGGGGGTGCGCCATCATCAAGAATTCTTATGGTTCTTGAAACAAACATTCCAGGCCTAATAATGTTTATAATATTCTAATATAAACTGAAAATGAATGCAAAAATTACTAGTTTCAATGTTTAAGGGAAGGTTTCATTGTTTGGTATTTTCTATTATCTTTGCAAGCATCTTTATGTTATATTCCTATAACAAAGCATCAAAAAAAAACTCAAACACAATCATTAAACAAGTACAAACAGCAAACAGCAAATTGGTGGTTTTGAAAAAGAAAATAGGGGTGTACATTCTAGTGGTATCAAAGCCAAAGCCTTTCTGCCATCCAATGAGTCATTGAAAACAGCATTGAAAATTCTATGAGCACAAGAGAACAGAGATATATTTAGAGGGAAATAAGGAAAGGACATTGGCAGCCCCCACCTATTCTGGAAGGACAGACGGTATCAGAAGTTTTAAGAGCACATTGGGAGTCTTCTCAGGAAACAGGAATGGGAGATTAAGAGAGTGTTTGGTGGTAATGAGAGAACATTTGGTGGTGATGAGGGGTGCTTTGGTAACAGGGATGATAGAGGGAAAGAGAGAGCAAGGACACCGAGTTTGGGAAGAAGGTTTGAGAGAAAATTAGATGCAATGATGGATATGGTGTCTCTCATGATGGGAATAATGGGTCAAAACACAATACCACAAAACAATCTTCAGAGCAATATAGAGCCTTCAGGAGAGCATAGTGCTTCAAATCAGCAAAGTGGACATGTGGACCAGCGTACTACAAATAACACATACATCTCTTCAAGGCCATTTAAACCCACTTTCTTGACACCAAAGATTCCTCAACTTGATCTGGAAGATACTATGTCATTTGTGGATATGATTAGACATAATCATATTGAGTATAATTCCCTTCCTGATGAGATGTAAAGAACCGGACTAATTTTTTTGATTTTCACAAAGCAATTACAATGAACACGCACCCGTTAAGGTTAGCTCTAAACCAAAACGATGCGGAAAGTAACTCTAACCAGAATGTACACCGGGATCCCGATGTGGGCAAGGTGTGAGCATTGATCAGAGGATCTAATGCAAATGCAAACTGAAGGGAACTCTAACCAAGAATGCGCCTGTGCAGACGAGCATATGGTCAAAGGATAAATGTATGATGAACAGAAGTAACCCTAACCAAGAATGGCGCCGAGTGATGGCGAGCATATGGTCAGAGGGTCCCTAAACTACTTAACTAAAAGTAAATAGGCGGCAAGCCAGCCTCTTCCACTTATTCAGTGGGAAGTACAATGTAAATTCAAAGATGAGAAGAGAGAATTGTTGACAGTACTACTGTTCAGCTTACAATAAGTTAGAGAGCCTGCCAATAGCACAAGATTAGAAGCTTCAAATGCTGCAATAATTCTTAACTAATCTCCAAAGCCCCAAATCCCTTTAGTAACAACTTCTCACTCACAAATGAACTTTTCCCAAATTTGATATGACTGATTTTGACAGAAAATTGCACAGACCAGCAACACAGCAACTTACTAAAATGCTCACAAATCACTCAAATCTCACCCAAATCACATGAAACTAAATGCATTCAACTCCTAGTATGATGGCGCCCCCTAAGTGACTGAGAAACCAACCCAAATGACTCTAATTTATTTTGCACGGAATTCAATGCATCTTGAGAAAGGTACGGCCCTCAAGGAGGGACAATTTTGCTCCATAAAATCCAAGACACAAGCATAAAATCTGAAAATTGGCACACTTAGTCGCCCCTAGCAAGAAATCAGATTGGTTAAACACCCAGAACTGCAATATTTTTATTTTCAAAGATATAAGCAAATCTTACAATCAGCTGTGGAAATCAGCAACTACAAAATGAGACAGAAAATGCAAGCTACAACTCCAAAATGCAAGATATTCAACTAAAATGCAAAACTAACCTATTACAAACTATCCTCTCAACTAGTTGCTATCTTTCAAGCAAGAAGATGAGCCAATGCTAGGAGGTGTGCTTTCCTCGAAGCGAGTGCCTGAAGACAATTCAACAGCATAACGATGTAGTAGACAAAAGATCCCAAATGAAGAGCTAAGGCCTGAATATAAAGACATGAAGAAAGCCTTCTAGAAGCTTCAAGAAGGGCGCCCAAAACCCTAATTTTGAATTCAACATTTCCCTCCAAAAGATGGCGTCCTTTTCCCCCTTAATGAAATATTTCACTTTTTAATAAAAGTCAAACTCCTCAAGTAGGCGTCCATTTCATTTAGCCCAATATTTGACTTTAGAAATATAATTTATCTCACAATGAAGCATCGACCCTTTAGGTCCCCTTTTTAAAAACAACATAAGTTGTAATGCTAGGCAAGGGGGTGTTATAATATTAAAATATAATATTATAATGTGAAAATACTTATCTCTCCAAGGAAAATGCACCCAAAGGCCAAAAATTGAAGTGCTAGCTGAACCAACTGAAGAAGAAGACCAACTGAACTGAACCCAACCTGTCAACTGCCAAAAATAGAATTTACTAAAAATAGTAAATTCATGAAGTTGCTCGGAACACCAAGCTGACCATACCACCGCAAAGCTCTCTGAAAACCCAGAAAGAATCTGCAATCCGATTTCCAAACTTCAAGCAACAACCTCCTCAAAATTAGGAAACCCTAATTTCACCATCTGAGTAGCCTACGGGTCACCAGAATAGGCCAACGGTCAACAGAAACGATCACATTTGAGAAGGGGACATTACATGAGATCAAGTGTGTCATGATTTACAATGACTATGTGGACCATAAAAGAAAAAGTAAATGCCAAGGAAGAAGTTATGATCAGAGGGGAATAGCAGTGCAGAGGGACTTATAGCATGCCATCAGCAAGGTTACGCTACCACATTTTGATGGGAATGATAGTTGCACAACTAGGGCTTGGATACAGAAGCTAGACAATTATTTAGCCCTTAGATCCATGGCAGAGGAAGAGGCAATAAGGTTTGCAACGTTACACTTGGATGGGATAGCACATGAGCGGTGGTACGATGGCCTGGTTACCTTGGGTCATCGGTTTATCACTACATATGATGAGTTTACCACTAGACTCATAGAAAGATTTGATAAAAAGGATCTGAAGATATTTTTCAAGGAGTTTGCCTAGCTTAGACAGTATGGTACAGTTGATGCATACATAGTTGAATTTCAAAGGTTATCAGTGATGGTTATAGGTATCATAGAGAGACGGATGGTGGTTTTGTTCAATGAAGGACTTATGGAACCACTCAAGGAATGGATTAAGGCTTTTGACCCACCCACTTTACAGGAGGCTATGAAGAAAGCAAGAAATATGGAGTGGGCTGCCCCTAAAGCAAAATTTCAATCCAAACCTTCATTTCACAAAAACGATAAAGATAAAATACCTCATATTAAGGAAACCATACGGCAGAAAAAACCAATCACAAGGTTAGATTTGGAGACACTTAATGAACTTAGGAAAAAGGGGTTATGCTTCAAGTGTAGAGAAAAGTGGTCCCAAGACCATGTTTGCCCAAAAGGAGCCAAAATTCATCAAATTGAATACTATTCAGCTGAGGAAAGTAATTTTGATTTTTCATACCAGCAATCTGATTTTAATGATAAGGAGAATGAAGAGCCACCCCAAGAGAGTGAAAAAGAGGAATCAAAGGAGTGCAAACTAGCCCAGCTATATAGCTTTCAGAAAAATGAGTCCTTGTGTATTAGGGGAGTCATTAAGGAGCAACAGATGATAGCTCTTATTGATTCAAGTGCCATACATAATTTCATTGACGAGGGACTTGTTGCACGTAGGGGATTGCAAACACGAGGTTCAAGGATTCAGAGTGATGGTTGCGGATGGTTTCACTATTACTTGCACTTGTATGATTCCACAGCTTAACATCCAGTTGGGTAACCATGAGTTCACGGATGACTTCTATGTAGTTGGTATTGGGGATACATATGTGGTGATGGTCATTTAGTGGTTGTAGTCATTAGGTGAGATCACCCTTAATTTTCAGACCTTGGAGTTGAAGTTTAAATCTGATGGCAAGAATGTGGTGTTGAGAGGGATTTCTAATGGAGGGCCTCGAGTTGTTTCTTGTAAGAGGATGGAAAGGCTTTTTAGACATAATCAGGTAGAGTGGGCAGCAGAATATATAATTATGCCTATAGTTACTGAGGAGCAGAAACGTACTTATCCACCAGACATACAGGCTTTGCTTACTAAGCAAAGCAAGGTATTTGGTAGCATACCTCCAGGGAAGCCACCTAACAGGGGGATAGAGCACATCATTGAGTTGGAAAAGGGCACTAAGGCAGTAATCACCACACCATACAGGCATTTGAAAAGGCATAAGGATGAAATAGAAAAGGAAATTAAGGAGTTATTGGACATGGGGTATATTAGAATGAGCAAAAGTCCATTTGCTTCTTCGGTGGTGTTAGTGAAGAAGGATGGGACTATGCGCATGTGCATAGATTACAAGGCACTCAATAAGAAGACAATAAAAAAAAAATACTCCATCCCACGGATAGATGAGCTCATTGATGAGGTACATGGCGTAGTCTATTTTTCTAAGATAGACTTGAGATCTGGATATCATCAAATTAGAGTTAGAGAGGAGGACATTGAGAAAATAACCTTTAGGTGTCATTATGGGCATTTTGAGTTTCTTGTTATGCCATTCGGATTGACTAATGCTCCTGCTACATTCCAATCTTGCATGAATAGAGTTTTCAAATAGCAATTGCGTAGGTTCTGATTTTTTTTTATGACATCCTCATTTACAGCAAAACATGGGAGGAGCACTTGAGACATTTAGATGAGGTATTGGGCATTTTGGAGAGTGAATCATTGTTTGCCAAGGAGTCCAAGTGTGAATTTGGTATGATGGAGTTGTATCGTAGACACATCATTAGCTCAAATGGGGTTCGTGTTGATCCTAAAAAGATCAAGGCTATTCTTGATTGGCCTCCACCTACAAATCTCACACAGTTGAAGGGATTCATTGGGCTATGTGGCTTCTATAGGAGGTTTGTTGAGGTATTTTCACAGTTGGCTGCGCCACTTACAGATTTAACCAAAAAGGGGGCGTTTGTATGGTCAGAATCAGCACAACAATCATTTGATAAATTTAAACAGTTGATTAGCACATGTCCAGTCTTGGCCATTCCTAATTTCTCCAAGCCTTTTGAGCTTGAGTGTGATGCCTCGGGTGAAGGTATAGGGGCAGTTCTCATGCAAAACAAACATCCTATAGCTTTCGAGAGCAGGAAGTTGAGAGGTGGTGAGAAAGCTTACTCAATTTATGATAATGAAATGTTGGCAATTATGCATGTTTTTGCCAAGTTCAGACAATACCTAGTAGGGGGCAGATTTTTAGTAAAGACAGATCATAACAGCCTTAAGTATTTTCTAAATCAAAAGGATCTCAATGAAAGACAGCAGAAATGGGTAAGCAAACTTCAGGGGTATGACTTTGACATTAAATATGTCAAAGGGAAAAAGAATGTAGTGGTCGATGCTTTATCCAGGAGACCACATTTGAGTGTTATTTCAGTCATAGTAGTAGATTGGAAGGAGAAGATTGAGGCTGATTATGCTAAGAATGCATTGGCGAATAGCATTTTGGATGGGACTTTACAAGATGACAAATACCAAGTGAAGGATGGATTAATATACTACAAGGATGGAGTATGGTTGGCTCATGATTCTAGGGTGAGAGAGCATGTTTTTAAGGCTTTTCATGATACTCCTATGGCTGGTCATCTGGGTTATTATAAGACTTACAGGCAGATATGTGAGAGATTCTCATGGAAGGGAATGAAGGATGACATTTTACAGTATGTACGTGAGTGCCTAGTATGCCAGCAGAAGCATACTTAACCTGCTAGTTTGTAGTAGCCCCTTCCCATTCCCACTCAGAAATGGGAGAGCATATCAATGGACTTCATCACAGGACTCCCAAAGGTGCAAGGAAAGGACAGTATATATGTGGTGGTTGACAAATTGACAAAATTTGCTCACTTTTTTACTATATCGGCAGGATTTTTAGCAGTACAAGTGGCTGATTTATTTTTCAGAGAGGTATTTAGGCTTCACGAGACACCCAGGACCATTGTTAGTGATAGGGACAACAAGTTTATGAGCTTGTTTTGGCAGGAGTTGTTCAAATTATGTGGCACAGAGCTTAACCCTAGCACTAGCTACCACCCTCAGACTGATGGGAAAACTGAGGTGGTGAATAAATGGGTGGAAGGGTACCTATGCAATTATGTTTCAGGGCAGCAGAAAGCGAGGGTTAAGTGGTTGCATCTCGAAGAGTATTGCTACAATTCTATGTTTCACATGTCTATTCGGATGTCACCATTCATGGCATTATATGGTTATGAAGCTCTCAGCTTCGTTCATTTACTTTTTGGAGATTGTAGAGTGCCTAGAGCCAGAGATCTTCAGGAGAATCAGGACATAATGAGGTCTCTGAGAGAGAATATACAGCATGCCCAAAATCAGCAAAAGTTATATGTTGATCAGCACCATGTTGAGTGAGTTTTTGAGGTTGGAGACATGGTTTATGTGCAGTTGCAGCCCTACCGACAGTCCACTCTCAAGAAAAGTGGAACAGAAAAGCTGAAGCCATGGTTTTATGGTCCTTTAAGGGTGATCAGGAGAGTTGGAGAGGTAGCATGGGAGCTGGAGCTACCTGAGGATAGCAAAGTGCATAATGTGTTTCACGTCTCCCATCTTAAGAAAGCACTTGGCTGGAACGTGGTACACTCCTCCTTTGGATGAGGAAGGCAAGTTGATATTGATTCCTAAGTCTATCTTGGAGGTGTGTGAGCATACATTACGCAGGAGGGTCATCAAGGAGTATTTGGTGAAATGGAAAAATTTGCCAGTTGAAGATGCGACTTGGGAGAGTGAGCAGATATTGCAGCATTCAGAGTTACGATTGCTAGAGGACAAGCAATCTTGGGAAGGGCAGACTATAATGTCCCCTTCTCACTCCTAAGCAGTATTGAGACTCAATTAGCCTATTCCTGAGTTCTCGTAGGCTAGTTGATGTGGTTAGGGGACTCTTTTTGCCAGCATTGTGTCAGTTTGGGATTATTTTGGAGGGGATTACTATTTATAGCAGTGGTCAGGTTCAGTGTTGTCATCTTCAGTTGGTCATAGTTTCCTCAGTGGTCTTCAGTTTCACTCAATTCTAAGAATTTGGCATCCACTTACTATTTATAGCAGGGCTATTTTTAGTAAGTCACCACTAGGGAAGTTGTTTCCAAGCTTGGTTAGTGGCAGTAGCATTTTTAATCCAGTTTCAGTTCAAGAGCCTAAGTTGTAGTTAATTATTTATTTTATTTGACTACTCAAGCATTGTATTAAAGTTGAAATATAAAGTTAAATTATAACTTATGTTGAGGGGTAAGAGGGTTATCAGGAGGACCAAGGCGCCTAGTGGAATAACATAAAGTTTTTTTAAAGTCAATTTAAAATAAAATATTCACCCTTGGAGTTGGACGCCGTGAAGGAAAGAAATAATTTAAGTTTTAAATATTTAAACTGATTTCCCAAAGGGATGCCAAAATAAGGAGTGAGACATTAAAATATTTAAAAGTTAAAAATGAGAAGAGGAGCCCCAACTCTTAGAAAGAAATGAAATGTTTTTTGGAGTCCAAAACCCCTAAGCTTTTAAAAAGGAAGTTTGGCTCTCATTTTTCTTTATGCAGACTTGACAACATACTAAAATGTTGTTGGATTTTCTCTGGTTGCTTGGGAAACACTGTGAGGACGAAAACCCTCCATCATTGGGTTGATTTCGGTGGTGAAATATCCACCCTAGTCAAATACTAGTGTTGGTTCAAAGTTTATTTCAACAAGAGCTTCAAAGATTGATTTACAGAGAAGAAAACATGAAGATTTTTCAATACTTTTAGGGGTTTTTGGTGTGCTTTGGTTTGGCTTCAGTTTTGGTGTGATTTGCAGAAGTTTTGGAGTGATATTTTAGATTTCTGGGTGTTTACAGTCATGGACCTGAAACTAAGTTTTTGCTCATAACTCTTTATCAGCTGGTGTTTTGGTTCTAGGTAATATTCCTTCTTGCAGCCTATCCTGGGGCGATTCCAAAGAGTCCTAGAACGTGATTTTTGGTGGAAGATTGGAATTTTAGGAAGGGGTCGAACTTCTAGGAGGGCTGCCCTTTTGTTGTTGATAAACTTGTTGCTTAACCAGCTTTGGTGGAGTTCGAACTTGGCTCTTAGGGTGTTGGAGAAAGGAGACAAAGGTGTTAGGATACTAGCTATTTCCAAATTCTTGCTAGAAGGGGGGTGTGCCATCATCAAGTATTCTTATGGTTGCTTAAACAAACATTCCAGGTCTTATAATGTTTGTAATATTCTAATATAAACTAAAAATGAATGCAAAAATTACTAGTTTCAACCTTTAAGGGAAGGTTTCATTGTTTGGTATTTTCTATTATCTTTGCAAGCATCTTTATGTTATATTCCTATAGCAAAGCATCAAAAACAAACTCAAACACAATCATTAAACAAGTACAAACAGTAAATAGCAGATTGGTGGTTTTGAAAAAAAAAAAAAACAAGGGTGTACATTCCATACTTGGACGCAATTTTTGCAAGGATGTGAGAGGAGAGCTCAAAATGGATATATCAAAGGCAAGGATACCCGTCAAGGGTGTTATGAAGAAGTTGTTTCCGAAAAGGGAAGCAAAGTTTTATGTAACAAGATTGGGTGACCCAAAAGCTCATATTCTCTTTGAGTCTCCTGGGATGAGTTTTTACTATTTGCAAACTTATGAAATATCTAAGTCTTTGGATAAGGATGCAAGCAAAGAGAAGAAAATTGATGGCTTGTCTTCTTTAGATAAGGAAATGTCTTCAGACAAAAAGCCTTCTTCAGATGGAGAATCTTCTTCAAATGAAGGAGTCACAAATTTTGAAGCTATCAATTTAATGGATCCAAATAATTTTTGGAATATTGAATTTGGTGGCAATTGTTTGTCCACTGGATCAGGAACGAGAATTGTTCTCATACCTCCTGAAGGAAAAATCTTCCCTTTTCCTTTCAAGCTGCAGTCCGACAACAATAATGACAAAGTAGAGTATGAAGTATTGTTGTTAAGAATGGAAGTTGCATGTAAGAAAGGAATTAAAAAATTTCATACCCAAGGTGATGTTGAGTTAATGATTTGTCAGAAGAGTTGGTATCAAACCAAAAATGAACGGTTGCGGCAATATCACAATCACGTATGGGATCCTGGAATAAGCATTGTATGATGCATTATGGGACAAAAGAAAAGGACTATTCAAGGTTCACCAACTTTTTGGTGGAAATAGTTTCTTTTTCTTTTTGAGTCCTTTTATGTCTATTTGTTTTGTCGCCTGACTCTATGCCCAATGGATGGATGAAGGCACTTAGAGACTAGAATTCTTCTCCCTTCAATTGTTTCAAAGAATGATAAAAAATTCAACGCCCTTCCATCCAAAGTTCCTCCCCTCATGCAATGTCGAGGTTTTTCTCCACTTTTGCATATTTTCATGCAGTATCTCAAAAAAATTGAGCCATTACATCTGAAGTGTAATATCCCACGCAAGAGCTCAATTTTTCTCCACCTTTGCATTTGAATTACCAAAGCATATGCAGTTGCTCAGAATTTTCCCACCAGTGCATAAAACTCAGAATTTTTTCTAACACTGAAAAATATTAAACTTTTTGGAGCTACTTTAACATACCATTTTGATCTTTTATGTCCAAGATCTTGAGCGGTTTTGATCGAATTCTTGCCTGTCACCGAGCAAGAAAGCTTTGAAACACAACCGGAAAGTTCTTCCCAATGTTTTAGTTATTCAAGAGTATACATTAATAGTTGGAAAATAATTTGAAGACGAAGCTTTCTCAATAGCCTCAATGAACAAAATGATGAATTTTCAGATTTGAGAATAGTTCCTAAGAGGCACCGAAAAGAGTTTGACACCATTAGAGGAGTCAAACTCAAGAATCTTCACCATCTCCAAGTACACTCCAATATCAGACAATGTTGAAGTGCACGTCATCATGAAGATTTCTTGGTTGAAAGCATGGGGAAATGATATTTTTGTGTTTCTAGAGTTAGTTTATTTTTATGCTTTTTCACATGCTTTATGTAAATAGGCATTGGCATTTTTACATGTAATTTTGCAACAATGTAACTACATGTAAAAACGGAGATGTCCTACAATCATGGACATCACATTTGAATGAGTCAATAGTTAGGGTTTTTTCCTAGATTAGCTCTCTTCTCTCATCTATAAATATGAGAGGGTTCTATTGTATTAACAACCTTTTGTCTTATGCAACGAAGTGTTGCTCATTTGTGAAGCAATTTTGAGACTTTGAGTTCATATTGTGAATCTATTTTTCAATCAATAAAGAAGGCTAAATTGCATACCAAACTTTGTGTTGGGTCAATTTTAACGAATGTGAATGTTCTTATGTCTCTCACATGAGTTTATCTTATTATTGGATTGAGTTAGAAGTATTTTATTAATTGGGATTGGAGGGCTTTTGAGTTGATTTGTATCGACTTTGTGCTACACCTTTTGCTTGGAATTGAGAAATTGTTGATAATACTAGTGAATGATCTATAAGAATTTATGCTTATAATTGCTCATATTGTTCGTGGATCTAATTGTGAAGTGTATTGAAGACTTTGTGCTTCATTCACAACGTTGTTTAATTTATTGAAGAATTATTTACTGAAGACTACATAACGACTTTGTGCTTTCGTGAGCCTTCTTGTTTTGTATATTTTATCATACTAGTACTCCTAGACTATCTTTGACAAGTTAGAAGTATTGGAAATTACTGCTTAGGTTTTATTCAAAGTTGCATCACATCAAGAAATTAAAATCGTGAAACATTGTAAACATATTCTCTGAAAGAAGAGAGAATCATGAATGTGACACACCCCCATATGATTAGTGCAGTGTACATATTATAAAGTTTAGAATAGTTTACTTTAGTTTCAGTAAGCAGTAAGAAGGGTACCTCCCCTTTTTGAGAGGAGAGATTTTATCTTGCATAATTGTGGTTGAAATTCAAGTTTTGTAATCTATAGAAGAGATTACAGAATTTTCACCCAACAGTGACCACACAAACCTTCTTTCTCTTCCCATCACATAACCAACGATACCAAATAAGTTGATTTGGTTCTAGGTATAATGATGTTATAGCCACCTTTTGCTAACTAGGAACATGATGAATATCAAAAAACTACTCCATTTGGCATAGCCAATTGGTTGGATCCTTGCAATCAAACTTTCTCTTATCCAACTTGGGTGTGAATTGCCTTGGCATATGATTATTAAAGGAAGGATCCTACTTGAAATCAAAGTCAAGTCCAAGGAATTCATGTCCAACAAAAGCATTGTCTTCCACCTTACTATGTGAATCTTCACCCTTACACTTCACACCCTAAATAAGTGATTTCAATGCACTCATATCCTTTTGCATGTCCCTTTTTATTGACAAAATTTATTCAGTCATCTTCTTCTCTAATGATGAAATATCACCCTTGACTTTGTTTATTTCATCCTTAGGGTTAAAATCCTCAATTTCTACCTCATCATTCTTTGAAGGTTTCCTCGGTGTGGTAGCATTCTTTTTGCCTCTTATTGTAGGACCCATCATGATGGTAGAAAATAATTTGGCAAAAAGTCACACAAATAAATTCAAAATAATATGAAAATTTTACTATAACTTACCAACCTAGGTCACACTTCAATAGAAAAATCTCCCAAAAATCAGGGTATTTGCAACCTTGAGAGCGACTTTTGTGGAAGCCCTAATTTTGTAATAACTCACTTATGTATGCTTCAAATTCTCTGGAATTTGGAATGTACTCTCCCCTATTATTTATTCAAAAACCCGCCAAAAATCAAGAACCAAATCAGTAGGATTTGGGAGATATGCACTTTCCAAATAAATTGGGCAGAAACCCTAATTTTGCTATAAATTGCTCAATTCAGCTCCAATTCCTCTAGAATCTGGACTGTAGCTTCTTGAATATGTTCTTCAAAAACCCTTTAAAAATCAAAGAAAAAATTGTTAAAATCTTAGAGATATGTTCTTCCCAAAATAACCTCCAAAATTGAAAAAAAAATGTCTTGTCATCATAGTGCCAAGATCATGCTTTGATACCACTTGTAATGAGATAACTTTTACAATTTAAGAATATGATAGAAAATATTTTTCAAATACTTGATGATAACCAAGAATAACAAGCCACTTTGAGGGGACAAACCTCCAAATATCTCCAATGATAACACAATTCACAATATGATGATGAAATAAGACTCACAACCTCATATATATATATATATATATATATATATATATATATATATATATATATATATATATATATATATATATATATAATATACCTTATTTCTACCTAGGATATCACCCAAGTCGACTTAGATAACTCTATATAAGCCCTAGGCCGACCTAATTAACTAAATAACAATATAATAATGATAATATGACTTAATTAAGAGTTAAGATAGCCACAATCCAACTATTCATAACCCAATATACTCTAATATTAAGGGTGTAGCACCATAAGACACCAATCTAGCTTGCAAATCCACAACAATGTTGAGTAATATTTCATCCATGGGTCAGAAGTAAAAGATATTTATATAGTGAACTTGAGAATCCTTGACCAACTATGTAATCATAAACCAAAGGACATTGGAAAGGGGAGCCTTTAGTTGATTAAACAATAGATTGGAATTCAAGAGCTACTAATCTTGCCAACAATTCTCCAAGTAATACCTTCCTACAAAAGGCTTCTGGATTTCATAATATTATTTCAAATAACGAAACCCTCGAAAATTTCTTCATTTGTTAGGAATGTTATGCCCCTACCATGAAAACATGCTCTCACCAAATCGCAGCACTCAACTTGGGCGAAGGAGAGAAGATGCAATGATACCTCTTATTAATATGCAGTGATACCCCTTATTAATATACAACGATTCCATAAGGAATTCAATAATTAATAATTAGTAGAGTTTGAAGCAGTGATTGGGAATAAAATTAAATAACTTTAAGTTGGAACAAAAAGACATAACCTTTAGAAAGGAGATGTCTATTCAAAAGGGTGCATCCTTTCATGAAGATATGAGGATATATATGGGAGGTCAAATCATTTGTAAAAGGCGTCAATTTGGATCAAGCAAGCAGATTGGAAAATAAAGAGAATTAGAAATCAGAATAAGAGATATATTGAAATATATATTATTAGCAAGAATATTGGGAAGTAAGTAAAATATAATTAGAAATATATATATATATATATATATATATATATGATCATGCAATAGTGGTACTTGCAAAAGATTAATGATCTTTGTAAATAATCTACATGCTTCTCTTTATTATATGTGATAAGGGATTCATATAATAATCTATTTCGAATTTTCAGAATTGGATTGCAAATAGGGAGGCCATTCAACCTTTTGAATTCACGAGAGGTGAAGGAAGACCGGCCTTCCATGCTCATGGGCCAGGGGGTAGAATGAGAGACCGGCCTTCCATGCCCTTGGGCTTGATCAAGGAAGACGGCCAACCTCCAAGGTGAACTGAGGGATGGAAGGGCAACCCACCTTCCATGCTCTCGCAGTACAAGGGTGACCAACCTTGAGTCTATTGTTTGCAAGTATTTCAACGAATTCCTAATAAGATTATTAAGGGAATCCACATTGAAATGGCTATTGCTTTAATTAGATTTTGATGTGACTAATGTACATGGATATCATTATGTTTACTAATGATTACAAATATATATTATCATGGCTTGTGATTTAATGTCAATTTCTAGTGACTAATATTGTGTGCAGGACCTAAACCGAGATGTATCTTATAAAGGACAATTTCATTGGTAATTTCATTATTCTTAAATATATTCCATCTCTTATTTTGGTTGGAATTGTGGTTGTAGGGAAAAATATAGAGATATCCCAATAGGGGACATTACAAGGCAAGAGTTGACCACTCTCCCACTCATGTATTTAGCTCTCATAATGCATGACTAGTCTTTATTATTTTTCATGAAGCCCCAATAGATCAGCTACCTAACATAAACTAGGAGAATTTTGTGGCAAGCCATATCCCTTTATATCTATTAGCATGGTAGTTCTCTAACTTAGACCAAGAGAATTTAATGACAATCCATAGGGATGGGAATATGTTAGAATCCTTAAGAGATGAAAGAAAATAAGATACCAAACATCCTTATTGAGGTTAGTTCCCTAACATAAACCAAGAGAATTCATTAGTAATAAATACCCCTTTATACTAGTTAGCATGTTAGGTCCCTAACATAACCTAGGGAAATTTTGTGGCAACTCATAGGGATTGGAATATGCTAGAATCCTTAATAGATGAAGAAAATAGATGTAGTAAACATTCTTGCTTTGGCAAACTTGTTACAAATAGGAAAGGCGTAGATAGGCTAACCTGTGAGATTTTTACAAAGGCATGGAGGGGAACCGATAATTATAAGAAGCTTCACTAGGGCAAGAATTGGCTAATGGAAGTTTCATTTGTTTCCAACACTTTCTTTTTTTCTTGTTGAAGGGTTCTATGTCAAATCCAGATCATTTGTCCAATCTGATATGGAAGCACTAATCTAAATTAATACCTCTTTAATTGAAAGCCAAGGATTGAGGAGTATCCATGTTGCCAAAGTCACCCAAGGCACAATCCTATCCTTATACCTTATTTATTGCACCTTTGGGGAATTTGAACCTTGGTGAATGGTGTAATCAAGGAACATACCATCATCCACACCAATTGAGCTATAACACTTTGATGTTCCTAATATTTTCCAACAAGCTGTTGAATTTGCAAGTTTAACCTAGTCTTTCAAAAATGACTTAACATGTTCTGTCATAATCTGTGATATATACAAACTCAAATCATACCAATTTGAAGGACCAATTAGGAGATGTTTAAAGGAAAAGCTTTAGCCTTTCAAGTTTGAAGCATCCTATTCAATTGTGAGAAAAAGTGCTTTGTTAATGACTCCAATAGAACATCTTACTCAACAAATGAAATTACTGTTGGACTGATGAAGGACCAAGTTTGTGATGAAAAGTAGAAAGGGTCTCATCATGTTGTGTAAAGGAGGGATATCCTTCCACAAACATGCTCCAAGTGACACCATAATGTTAGACAAACCTGGATGAATATGGAAAAAAGATACTTAGTTCTGATCCTCTATTGCATAAGAGTTTCTGCTGACTTTTGAACAAACCTGATTTGGTACGAAAAAGGTAGACACTTGCCTTAAAATCCTTGAAGTCTGCCAAGGAGAGTGGAGGTATTAACACGGATTGAGATCCTCATGAACCACAAGGGGAAGAGGATGTGGGTAAGATGAAAAGCCTAAAAATTTGCATCAAAATACTTGTTTCAGGATTCAAAAAAAAATTGGTCCTCAAAGTGCCTCAAACCTTCGTTCAATTGTTAGCCAAATGATATTATTATCAACACACAAAAAACAAGAGAGGAGATTTTAGCACAGAACAAAATCACAGAAATAGGTATTTTCCACTTGTAATCAATGGGTTGTAGAGTGTTTTTCTTCTGTCCAAATAAATGTATCAGTTTGGGAAAAGACATCTCTGGGACTATAGTGTAATGCATTGTTTGATGGCACCCCAGTTCAGAACAGCTGATTAGTCCAATCTTTGTGTTTAGACATCAAAACAGAACTTTAATATTTTGCTCATGAATCTTGAATATGTTAATAAAATTTATCTGGATGTATGACTGATAGACATTTGTATAATCATGTATTAGTCATATGTGTGATCGATGAAGTTGAATTAATAAGAACGCATTTACTACAGGACTAACTTTAAATACAGAAAGGTACGAATAAAATAGTTCTATAGCAGTGCAAATTCTACTGGATACATGAGTATGGAAACTCTATTAAAAGTAAAAGCTATCAAGATGAGGATGATGTGATACTTTTGGGTTCTCTGTGCAAGAAGTTACCAAGAACATGTGGTCATTCATGATCAGTTTGGCAGAGACATAGATATATCCTTGAGCCTAAATGAGTCGACCATGGCAGAATAAGTCACCTAAACTAAAGATTGGTCCTGGATAATGATTAGATATAAGCAACCTGTACTAGGCATGGTTCTCAGCACTACTAGATTAGTAGATAACAGCCGACAGCTGCAAATTGAACTAAGAAATATCCAACATAGATAAAGAAACAAGGGGACAAAGGGTTTTCAAAATGTTGGCAGGCCCTCGGGATCTTTCATCAAATAACTATAGAAGTGGATGGGGAATTGTAATGAACTGAGTAAACAGTGAAACGTACAGGATTGTGCTATGGTATCAGAGCTGTATGTGAAATGTTGTTAGTGATAAAATATAATGGTTATCATCCTCATTTCCTCTGAACTTTCTTAATGCAGTCAACTCTGTGCAGCTCTGGTCCTCTGATGTATTTCTTTTAATCCATTCAATCACTCCTCAAACTACTGGGATACATGTTCAGCATACCTCTTACCATTAACCTTTCACCTTGACATAAAAAACCTGCATAGGAATATTCACAGCAACAGCAGAATATCGTAGAACTAATGATTTATTGATAATATACAATTCAGTAAATAGATTTAAGGACATAGCTGAATATTAGCAAGAAAATGCTAGATTTATTCTATTCAGCTCCTAAAAGGATTAACAAATAATCAGCAGAGTTATCCCCTTAATTACAGAACCTTCTCTCTTACCACAGACACCCACAACACCGCCATCCCTAACACTGACGAAGAAACACCTGTTACTAACATATCAGAACTCCTATTAGCATAGGGACATGGAAACATCTAATACCTCCTCAGCTGGAGGCTAAAGGCCTTTAAAACATTTATGCTCTAGACCTCATGTACTTCATGCCATCAACGGCCTCCCATGATAAAGGAGGGGGAGCGAACTCGTCTGGGAGGACAAGGACCTTTAGGTATCAGTCCAAGTGATCTGGATCAGCTTGGAAATCCAATGGATAACACACTAATTTGCAGGAACGTAATGCATTACAAGTGAAAGTGATTAATTATAAGAGTTGTAGCACAAAGATAAATAGAACTTCAGTTAATTAAACCATGAAGAAATGAAAATAAGAATGTACACAAAGAGAATAAATTATGAACAAAAGAATTTACTGATTCATTGATATGAGAGTTATGTATGACTATCTCTAACAATAGACAAGCTATTTCTCCCGTGTTATTATAAAAAAGAACTAGCAATCTTTAAGAAGCGATGGGAAACCACCCTTCTCTGTCCTCTACTATGCTCTACATATTACAAAAAGGTAGCAATATATGAGAAGAGATATGAAAGTATACTACTTTGACTTTTACATTCAAATGACAATTTCCATCTAGCTAATTTTAGTACAACATGAATAACTTAAAAATAAAGCGATCAAGTTCTTCCGTCCTACATTAGGGGAGTGCCTAAAGGTCCTTAGCATTCTCTCATTCTTCGATCGATCAAAAGCCTAAAGGACCTTTGTCAAGAGACTTCCTAAGGATTGGCCAATGCCTTTAATTTATTGACTCAGGAGGGAGAGGAAAATCCTCAGTCTGCATTTCACATTTTATTCATAAGAGAGAATCCACTCCCTTTTTCAGCAAAGGGAGGAAAACCCTTCTTTATAATTAGTAATACAACTATTTCTCTGTGTAAATCGTGTGGGAGCCTGAGTTTGCATCATTTTTCTCAACTAGCTACTATTTGATGGATCTATCCTTTAGTGACATGTTACCCAATACCCAGCAGTTTATTTTTGTTTTTAGTTGTTTTTCAATTTTGGGTTGTAATTGCCATTAGTGGCAGTTGTTGTGGTCCTTTTTGGGGGATTTTTTCTTATTTAGATAATCAGTTCTGGTTTATGCTAGGCGTTTTTGGTCTGGGCTTTGCTAGCCATCAAAAATATGGGGGATTTTTTCTTATTTAGATAATAATCAGTTCTGGTTTATGCTAGGCGTTTTTTGGTCTGGGCTTTGCTAGCCATCAAAAATAGAGGAATTTGCTAGTGTGCTAAAGCAAAGGAATAAAAGGATGATTTTCCAGCTGCTACCTTGCTATATACTGTTTTGTTTTTGTATCTATAGTGATTTAATAGTTTTGACATTAATACTAGGAGAGTTTGAATAAGATGCAATGTTTATTTTTTTGTTGTTCTGTTTTGAATCTTTTGGTCCATTATCAGTTAGAGCGAAGTAGTTACCTTGCAGCAACAGAGATTGTCTACATCACTTTTGGGTATCAGAGCAATCTACAATGGCCCAAAGGGGAGTTCTCGTGAACTAGGGAAGAAGGGGTAGGAGGAATAAAATCCCTCAAAGAAACGTTGATGAATGGCCTACAAGATTACAAGTGATGAATTCGACGAGGATCAAGAGAACCTAGGAAATGCTGCTAAGGCAGTAGACCCTATGGAGAGGCTCATTGAAGCTGTGATCAAACAAGACTCCAAGCTAAAAGTTGATATATCAGACTTTAAAGGCGAACTCAACCCAAATTTATTCCTAGATTGGATCTAGGAGTTGGAGAAGTATTTTGAGATGGAAGGCATTGATGAGGATAACCCTAAAAGAGCAAAAATTGCAGCATCCAAATTGCAGTTGCATGCAGCTTTATGGTGGGAGAATGTGAAATGTTTAACAAGAAGACAAGGAAAGGAAAAAAATCAGACTATGGCCTAAGATACTAAGACATCTAAGACCTCGATTATTGCCTGCTAATTACCAACAAAAATTATTGAAAGAATTTCAAAACTTAAAACAAAGGGATCAATCAGTTCAATCTTATATTGAGCAATTTATGAGGCTTCAAGTTTGGAGGAATATATAGGAGGATGAAGGGCAAGCAGCAGCCTGGTATGTGAATGGACTAAAGTTTTGACTTCAAGATGAGCTTGCCTCAGTAAAACCGTAAAAGTACCTACTATGGACAAGGCTTATGAATATGCCTTAAAGGTTGAAAAGAATCTAAACTAAAATGGTAAATTTGCAAGAGGGGTGATAGCAACCTAAATAGAGGAAGAGGAAATTCATCCAAACTTACCAAAGAAAAAGATATAGAGGGAAATGTGATGTCAAACTCTCTAGGAAGGAGAGGCTCTGAAGGTAGGGACAAGGACACGATCTTTTGAAGATTGGAAGCCCTTGAGATGTTTCATTTGTAAAAGGCCATAGACTACCCTCAAAACCCCAAAAGGGTGATGATAGCCTAGAAAAAAGAACTTCTAATAGAAAAAGTTGAAGTAAAGACATGAGAACTTGATGCTAACAAGAACCATGATATCTAGGAACAAAGAAACCCTAAAATCTAATTGGAGGAGGAAGAGCATCTTGTAAACAAAATGGTGGATCTACCAACAATCTAGTGAGCAATGTAATGTCCCTTTTCCAGTCCATTCCAACATTTTTGGAAACTCCAACTTTCTTGGAGAGTGCTAGCTTTATCGAAAAGGTATTCTAATAGTGAAAAAGAGTTCCTAGAGCCAAGATGAGTACAGTGGTACTTTTTGTGTTTGGATCCAACATTTTTGAAACACTCCACACTTCTTGGAGAAGCTTGTCATCATGGGAGAGAGCCAACCTTCATATAAATCGATTCTTAAAGTATTGTTGGTGTGGTTAGAATTCACATTTGGATTTTTTAATATTTTTTGTAACTTTGGTGGTTGTACGAAAAATAATTAAATCGTTAAATATTTAGGTTGTGGAAAAATGGAAAATTAAAAGACAATATATTTAATTATTTAAAAGGGTAATTAATTGAGTTTGGAGTAAAAAGATGAACTTTTGATTAAAAGAAATATTAATTACCTCTAGGGCTTGGGTGGAAAGTCAGTAGAAGGAATCATTGGGAAAAGGAAAGGCCTTCTATTCTTCATTAATTTCCAGAAACCCCCATTTTGGAGAGCTTTGAGCTATGGTTTAGCTTTTACCCTAAGGACGAAAACCCTCATGTTTTATTCAGGAATCGGGAGACAAAAACCTTTTGGTTCCCAAGGTTGGCTTCATTCATGGGTCAAATTTGTGCTTACAATGGATTACATGTTAATACAAGTTTTAGGAGATCTGAAAATACAAGAAATTTATTTATTTATATTTCAGCAGGGATCGAGATATTTCAGAATAAATCAAAAATCATATTTTATTTACTGGTCACAATAAACAAACCCAACCGATTGTACTAGTTTTGGTTGCAAACGAGGGAAATACCATTTGTAAGTGGCATGGGATTTATTTAAAAAGATGTTGCTAACCTGAAGAACAAATTTGAGGGCCCGATCCAACTGTACCATCACTTGATATTATGATAATAGTTAAAATAAAAAAGAAACAAGCATCGCACTTTATTAGAAGTATTGTATGGAAATATTAAGGGGATCGCATATCCTTGGAGAGTGATGCAGAGGAAAAGAGTTGGCAGCACAACAACTTTTCAAACTTTCAAAAAGGACTTGCAACATAGAAGGGGTCAACATTTGAGTTTATGAGACTTGTTGACCAAATCGAGCTAGCCAAGAGGTGACATGGAGGTGTGAAGACGATAGCTGCTATTGCCTAAGGGGTCATGGGAGTCTAGGACCCTCTAGTTACTCCAGCCATTCCATTTACATGGTTTTGCAATCTAAAGTTTTAAGGAAATCCTTCAAAAGAGATTGCAGCAATTTTAAAGGGATATTGGGGACGTGGAAGCATCCTTTAGCCATTGATAACATCCAATAGGGTCAAATTCAGTGATCCACAAAGACCAGCTGTAGCCAATCTTGGAGGTGTTAAGGATTGTGGTAATGATCCAACTTTTCCAGGTTCCTCTATTATTTGAGTTTCATTGAAAATTGTTTAATTAATACCTTTCAATAATATGTTGTGAATATTTTATTCACTATTGTTAACATTTATGTATTTAAATTTTGCATTGAAAACAAAACAAAAAAATCAAAATAGTCAAAAAAAAAAAAAAGTTTAGTGGAATTGCAAAAATTATTAAAAAAAAAATATTTCAATGGTATCATAGTCATTTTTTTGCCAATTGTGGGAAAACTTCATGCACGAAAGTGACAAGGAACTAAGATATTATTAGAGGGAAAGGAGAAAAGATCCAAATCAAACAAAATTATTACAAAGCAACAGGATACAAAAATTCCGAAAAAGACAAAAAGGCAATGGGTCACGATAACAGGGACACAGATGACGCTCAGTTTGAGAGACTGGTTCAAGGACAAGAACAATTAGCTAACATGATGGCACAACTTGTCTCTACCATGCAGAACAATAATGTAGTCAGGCCACACAATGGTCAAAACACCTAGAGGATAGTTGTTGGTTCTACTGCAAGACCTTTCCATCCCAATTCAATCCATAGGGAAGAAGTGGTTGTTTAGCCAGAGATTCAAACATCCATAATAGATGGCATAGCAGCTAGTTATGAGTATAGGCTCTTACCAGTTGAAATTAGGGAGGCAATACCACTCACTAATTTATGGGTTTGAAGAAAAACAAGGGTGGTCAAAGAGTTGAAACAAGGCCACAAACAAATCCAAGGGATTTCCAACATGCATTGGGGAAATTGACACTTCCTACATATGATGGATCCAATAAGTGTACAACATGTTCCTGGATACAAAAATTGGACATTTTTTTATCATTGGGAACTATGATGGAGGATGAAGTCATCAAATTTGCCACCCTTCACATCGAAGGTGTAGCACATGAGTGGTGGTATCACAAGTTGATTACTCAAGGACACAATCATATACACACATATGCCAAGTTCACTAATAGGTTGACTGAGAGATTTGATAGAGTTGGTCTGGAAATTCACTTTCATGAATTAGCTCAACTCAAACAAACCCATACAGTTAAGGCCTATATTGTTGATTTTCATAGGCTTTCAATCATGGCGCTAGATGTGATAGAAAGGAGATTTGCGTTGATGTTCATGGAAGGCTTAATTGAACATCTTAGAGGCTTAGTGAAGGCTTACCCCACCTCTCTACAAGAAGCCATTCTTGAAACTTCGGCCACTAGGGGAAAGTTTCCACTTTCAGGACAGCAAAGATCAGCACCCTATGGGCAGTTCAAATCAGTTCCATATGGACAGCCAATGACAGATAATTATGGGCGGCTGAAAACCACTATCTTTGGGCAGCAAAATAAGCCATTTCAGCAAGGTTATCAAATAAAGAATTGCATAAAACCACCAAAGAAATTGAAACAAGAAATGAACTCTGAAGAAAGATAATTTGCTTCACATGCAAAGAGCCTTGGGAACCAGGCCATAGGTGTCTTCCAAAAGGATAGGAGCATTATGTTGAGGTATTTTTCGAGGATGAGGAAGAAGTAGAAAAACATGAAGAATCAATAGAAGAAGAAGCAAAAGCAGAAGTTATTAAGGGGAAAAAATTCCTATAGTACCCTTCCTAAACTCTCTGGTGCACCTCGGTATCACCTATTTAGAGTCTGTGGAGTGTTGAAAGGATATAATGTGACAATATTGATGGATAGTGGGGCAACCCACAACTTCATTGATGAGAACTTGATAATGCAGAGAGGGCTACCGACAAAGGACTTTCAAAGATATAACATTACTATAGTAGATGGATTTACTATACCATGCACCAAGACGGTCAAAGGATTGGACATTACTCTTGGTAAACACAAAATTACTAATGATTTCTATGTAGTAGGTATGGGCAAAACAAATTGGTTTTAGGGGTGCAACAATTCCATTCCCTTGGGGAAGTCACAAAATTACAAAACCATGAAACTGAAATTCCAACATAAGGTAAAGAGTTTATACTTTGTGGTATGAACAACAAAGTTCCTACTTCAATTACAACTAATGGTGTGGAGAGAGTTTTTCGTAAGCGAAAAGTAGAGTGAGAAACTCAATTGCTGTATGAGAGATACACCTAGATCCAATGATAAGAGATCTTATCATGTGAATATTCATTTTATTTTGGACTGGAAAGTAATTGATGAGCTTGATTGGCTTCGAGAAAATTTTGTATTAGAGCATCTTCCAAAGAAATCTGAAATTGCTTGTACAGAGTGCGGTCAGCAAGAAGACTGGTTGAAACAAGAGGATAGAAATAATTTGCATTCTCTTTCAGATAACCCACTTTTTGAGTTGGATTCAAAGATATCTTGATGATAACCCACTTTTTGAAGTGGAGATCTAGGATGACCTTGTTGAGAGGCATGCATAGGAGAAAGGTTCCTCACCAAATAGTAATGATGGTTTGGAGCTCACTAAAATTTTCAGACCAATAGTTGAAAGTAAGCCATTTGATTATCTTCTACATTACAGTTCAAAGCAGAAAGCAATGATGTTTGTATAAGTTTGAAATCATTTTTTTTTTTAGAATGCAAGAATCGGGTAGCCCCCCTATAAACTGCAGTGCACCTGGTAAACTTTTTTTCACATGACCAGCGACGCTGTCACGACACGTCCTTCAATACCACAGATTTGGGGGGAGACTAGACCTGGTGACCTCTTGCCTGCAACAGGATGCTTTAGCCAATCAAGCAAGGCCCCCTGCCCTAATAGAAGTTTGAAATAATTACAACCGTCCCATTCTACACAAATTTATTGTCAAAAGGATGGTGAAAGAATTCAAAAATGTCTGCACATAAGAATATGGGAGTCAGATGTTTCGTTGGAACAACATCTATTTTCAAGAACAAAGAGTTGTCCTCCATTCAAGAATTGTAGTTTGCTAGATAGGATAGCAGCAGTTTTCTCTTTTTCTATTGATTTTGATTCAGTCTCATCCCTTAACATTAGCATTTGTAAGGAGTTGAAATTATATAGGTCTGATAGTATATTTTGGAGAAGATTGCTTAACAAATTTACAACTTCTTGTTGTACCAAATTGGTGTAGCGGAAGTATGGTGAAGAGTTCATTATATTGATTTGGTATCCTAGTATTTGCAGAAGGATTCAGTTGGGAAGAATTGGAGGAATTGGGTTTGCATTGCTTGAGGACAAACAATTTTGGGAAGGAGGGACTTGTAATGTCCCTTTTCCTATTCATTCCAACATTTTTGGAAACTCCAAATTTTTTGAAGAGCGCCAATTTTATCAAAAGGGTATTCTAACAATGGCAAAGAGCTTGGAGCCAAGATGAGTACAATGATACTTTTCGTGTTCAAATTCAACATTTTGGGAACACTCCACACTTCTTGGAGAAGTCTATCATCATGGGAGAGCACCAACCTTCATATAAATTGATTTCCTAAGCACTTAAGGTATTGGTGGTGTGGTCAGAATTTATGTTTGGGCTTTTCAATTTTTTCAATAACTTTGGTGGTTGTGCGGAAATTTGGAAAATATTTAAATTACTAAATAGTTAAATATTTAATTGTCGAAAAGTGGAAAATAAAAAGACAACTTATATTTAATTATTTAAAAGGGTAGTTAATTGAGCTTGAAGGAAAAAGGTGAATATTTAATTAATAGAAATGTTAATTACCTCTAGGGTTTGGATAGAAAGTGATAAAAAAAGAATTATTGGGAAAAGAAAAGGCATTCTATTCTTCATTAATTTCTAGAAACTCTCATTTTGGAGAGCTTTGAGGTTTAGTTCAGCTTTTACTCTTAAGGAAGAAAACCCTCACATTTTATTTAGAAATCGGGAGACAGAAACCTTTTGGTTCCCAAGGTTGGCTTCATACAATGATCGAATTTGTGCTTACAATGGGTTATAGGTTATTACAAGTTCCAAGTGATCTGAAAATATGAGAAATATATTTATTTATATTTCTGCAGGGATCAAGATACTTCAAAATAAATTAGAAATCATATTTTATTTGTTGGTCACAATAAACAAACCCATCCGTACCTTTTTTGGTTGCAAAAGAGGTTCGTATCATTTGTAAGCGGTGTGGGATTTATTTAAAAATGCATTGCTGAGTTGAAGAACAAAATTTGAGGGCCCAATCCAGTCACACAATCACTTGATAATCTTTAAAATTAAAAAAAAAGAAACAAGAATTGCACCTTTACTAGAAGTATAATATGGGAATATTAAGGGGATTGCATATCCTTGGAGGAATACTTGGAGTAAAAGAGTTGGCAGCACAACAACTTTTCAAGCTTCCAAAAAGGAGTTGTGGCATTAAAGAGGTCAATGTTTGAGTTTGTGAGACTTGTTGACCAAGTCAAGCTAGCCAAGAGATGACGTGGAGGTGTGAAGGCAGCATCTGCTATTGTGTAAGGAGTCGTGGGACTTGTAATCTAAAGTCTTGAAGAAATTCTTCAAAAGAGATTCAAACTATTAGAAAAGGGGTCGCAACTATTTAAAAGGGATATTGGGGATGTGAAAGCATCCTTTAGCAGATGGTAACATCCAACCTGTTCATATTCAATGATCTACATAGACCAGTTGTAGCCCATCAAGGAGGTGTTAAGGATTACGGTAGTGATCCAACTTTGCCAAGTTCTTATATTATTTGAGTTTCATTGAAAATTGTTTAATTAATACCTTTCACTAATATATTGTGAATAATTTATTCACTATTGTCAACATTTATGTATTTAAATTTTGCAATTGAAAAAAACAAAAAAATCAGAATAGTTGAAAAAAAAATGTTCAATAGAATTGCCGCAAATTATAAAAAAGGGATATTTCAAGTACAAAAACAGTTAACAAATTGCACATTGCTTGCATTCCAAAATCTAAACCTTAAAAGATTTGTTGGTTGAAGAAGGCTCATAATGTACTTGTGGATAAATATTGTTTTGTTTGATAAGAAAAATGTCTCAATCTTGCTTCTATTGATAAAATTATAAAACAATTTTAAGTTATAAAACAACAAAACTCAATTTTTGGGCTATATAGTTGGTTTTTGGCCAAAATAAATATTTCAATTTGTTAAACACCACCAAGGGAGGTACCAGTTGCATAGGTTTCCTTCAGCTCTACAATTTAAAAAAAGGGCCCAATCGGCCTTCCAAATTAGAAGTTATGGCCTCTAGAAGTTTGCATAAGAAATGTAAAAACATTTTGGACACATAAAAGAGTTGTGAGGGGGAGTTACACTTGTTAAACCAACTGATGATGTGTGTTATGAGTCATGACACATTATAAGGCATCTTTGGTTGGAGATAATGGAACCAAATGGAGCACCCAAAATGGTGAGTGGTTTATAGCAAGGTTATGACAAGTGGAAGGAATATTTTATTTTTAGCCGATGGACTTGTTGTGACCTATTTCACACATCGCCCCATTGCAAATGGGGACCCTCACTGGTTTGCTCTTAGGGTTTAGGTTTGAGTAGCAATTTCATAATCTCTGGTGCCTTGAAAATTTCATGTCAAAGTCTGGAGTCATCACCTGAGCTAAGTTGAGAATTTGGGCCTGAAACTGAACGTGAACGTCATAGAAGTGCTTAGAAGACCCGGTAGACGAGGATCGCCTGTGCTTTCGCTCAATTCTGACACTTCCTATTTTTTATGGATTCTGCTTTTTTGCTTTTTTGCTTTTTTCATTTTTGGCATTTCTAGACCAATCTGGAATTTACTATTTTTAGAAAGTTGCTTTTTGCTTTTTTCTATTTTTAGTAAGTTTCTATTTTTAGAAAGTGCTAAGTCTCGCAGGCAGTGAAGTCGAAAGTTTCCATTTTTAGAATTAAAAAGCAGGCAAAAATCAAGCAAAAATCTTAAAAAATCGAAAAATCATGAGAAAAGCGCATGCAAAAGTGAGAAAAGCAGGAAAAGGCGCATGCAAAAGCTGGAAAATCAATTGAAAAATCGCGCCTTCAAGAGAGAAAATCATTCAAAAATCAAGTAAAAAGCAAGAAAATTGTGGTGAAATTCGCCTAAGGCTGGATAAGTGCGCCCATAAGAAAAATCCAGTTGAATCTTTGAAAAATCCATTTATCAAAGGGAAATCCAGTTAAATCTTGGAAAAATCCAATTGAAATTCGTCCATTTGAAAATCTTGCTAAAATTCGCCTATTAAAAGGAAATCCAGTTAGAAAATTTGAAATTCCAATTGGATAAATGACAAAAAAATTTCTAAGGCAAGTAAAATTTCAAATTGGACTTCAAGGATTTCAAGATGAAATTAAATTCCAGTTAGAAAGATGAAAATTCCAGTTGAAAGTCGAATTTTGAAGGGGAGAATTGAAAAATTTTCTAAGGCAAAGACCCACCTGGGTAAAGGGAAAAATCCTGTTGAAAAGTGGATTAGTCCACTTAGAAGTCGAATTTTCCTAAAGGCAAAAGGAGAATAAAATAACTTAAGTTTTTATTTTTTTAAATGAAACTTAGTTATCAAGCCAAAAAGAGACGCCTTGGAAAATCAAAAGAGGATAAGATTGTTTTTTTCGTTTTAAAGCAAAAGCACCCAATTAAGGAAGAGATCGACCCTGGCTAATAAGGAAACTTTTTATTATAAAAGAAGTGCTTGTGAGTTTTATTTTTTCATTATTCACAGGTCAAGTTTTCACAGGCAAACTTCTTACAGCCAAGGGCGTCCTTCTTCTTCTTATTTTCTTCTTGAGCTGCAAGTTGCATTAATTCCAGAGCACAAGGTTGGATTTTTTTCCTTCTATCTTCAGATTTCTTGATCAACTACAGAGTCATAGTTGGCGAATTTACAGAAGGAAAAGGAATTTTTTGTCTTGATTTGCACAGAAACTTCGCTTTTTTCAGCTTTAAAAGTCTAGTAAACTATTTAAAAAATTCTTTGAATGTTCTTTTAAAAGGATAAAGGCTGGAAAAGAATTTATTTTATTGAAGTTTATTCTCCAACCAGCCTAGGCAAACGAGTTCTGGAATTTTTTAAATTAATTTATTTTAATACTCTCCAGCCATAAAATCGCCCTTTTACAAATTTGTGAAATATTCTAACTTCGAGCTTCATACAGGCACAATGTCTACTTCAAAGAACGTAGGAGGTGGAGTTAGAAAAGCCCAAGTAAAAGAGGTTCTCAGAGAATTTTATCCAGAATCCCAATTGTCCTCGAAATGGAAGAAGGTAGCAGATACCAACTTTGAGCAGTTCAATACAATTCAACACAAGAGAAGGATGTTTGGCACTCAGCACAAAATGCCCACGCCTATTGCAACTAACATCGTTAAGTGCGGACTTCACCAAGCAATAGGATTTCCACCTGCAGTTCAGTGCAGTGAGCTAATGGTCGAATGTGCCAGAAGATACAATTCGCAGACAAGATCTATTAAAACACCTAATGGGATCACTTTGGCATACTTCACGAAGGATTCAGTCAGAGAGGTATTTGGTATTCCTCATCGTCAAAAAATGTTGAACAGGACTCAAAAAGAATCACAGGCCATGTTTGATCAAGCCAAAGAATCCTGTATGGACATAGTCAATTCTAACTGGATCAAGGAACCCAAAAGACATCGCTCTAGGTTGCCAAAAAGATTAATTTGCACAGATTTTAAACCAGAATACAGTGACATGATTCATATGTTGAACAGGATTATGGGTACTTCTCAAGGAGCTTTCTTCAAAGTATGGATGTTTTCATATGTGGAGGAGGTCGTATTGGGAATGGAAGCAATAAATTGGGCAAAGTTAATAAGTGATAACATTGATTTCCAGTTAAGAAATTTGGAGAAGACCAAGATCTTCTATATGAGTTCCTACGTAGTTTATATCTTGGCACGGTTTACTAAGTATAGAGGACTGATTTGCAAAGGGGAAGTTGGACTTCGAAAAGATCAGCTCAAAGCATATGATTGTTACCCGCAGCTCCAGTTGCATTACAAGGACAATTATAAGATAACCAATGACGCCTTCCTTATGTATATCACGCGAGTGCTTCAAGGAGCAGTTCAAAAGAGGCTATCTACGAAGGCTATGGTGATGCTTGATAAAATCGGATCTTGGTTCATCCAGTTTCCGACCTTTACATACATAAGAGTTCATGGATTCTCAGATGCTCCATATAGGCTTCCTCGGTATCCAACAGACAAGATTGTTATGCTTGAAGTTGCAAGGCAATTGGCGTGTATAGATTCTATTCAGGGGAAAAGGAACAAACAAGGAGTGGATTTTCCTGTTGCAATTGGGAAAATGCTAGAAGTCTGCCCCTCATTACAATCAGCCAAGACAGCAAAGTTAGAGTTGCAATTTTATAAGTTCGGCATTTATAATCCAAGGTCTGATTATGATCCATACTTGAGAGTTCACGGGAAGAAGTCCCTTCATGTTATGCAGATTGAAGACTATTGGTCTAACTTGGTGGACGAATATGGAGTCAGGAAGAAGACCTGGTCTAGAATTCCAATTGAACTTGTAAAAAGGTGTGACTTATTCCCTATACCTGACCAGGTAAAGGACAACGAAGACTACGTGCATCCTCAATTTGAACAGGAAAGAGATAAGCCTATCTTGTTGCCCAATTGGACACAACCTGAGTTGACTGATTTGGACATATTGATGAAGGATATTATAGCTTATTCTAGGGAGTGGGCAGATAATCAGATCAACAGATTGAGAAAAGAAGGGATTACTCTTACCTATGCCACATTGAGCAACAAGGAAAGCCAGGGGGAGGCAGTTGGAGAAAGTCTTGATGAACTTTCATGTCCTAGCAAGAGAAAGGTAGTGAATGAAGATCTTCACACGAAGGAAAAAGAAGCAGCTGACAGAGAATTGGAGAGTAAGAAACAAAAAGTGAGTGAAATTCCATCATCTTCAAGTACTTTATCTGTTGGAGTAATGGGAGAGGTGTCCATTGCTGAGATCGAACCAAGCCATGAGCAAGAGGTCGAATTTCAAGAGTTAGAACAGTTGGATTCTCTCCAAGAACAAACCCTCACTGAGAGTTTGGAAGGAGGTGATACGCTAATGATTGAAGGCATGGGAGATACTGAGGTCCTTGAAAACAATGAAGAGCTGGAAGATGAAGTAATTTATGCTCTGAAAGGAATTAATGATGATATTCAATTAGAGGATGGGATGGAATTATCCACTATCCCAGCTTGGTTGACTAAGAGTTTGATGAAGAAGTCTAAACCACTAGATGAAGTTCAACCAGTTGAAAGCATGCAGGACTTCTTAGAGAGGATTGGCAAAGCTAAAATGCCAAGGAAGCCTAAAAAGTATTCTCAAATTACCAGGAATGATACAGGATCCAGAATCTTACAAGTGGCAGTCCCAAAAGTTGACAAGCCTAGAGATCAGATTACTCCTATGGATTATGATGTTACAACGTTGGACATTGGGCCAACCACAATAGAGCAGGATTTCCATGAGTTAGCAGACACTTCCAAGGCCATCAAGGAGAAGTTCGACAAAACAGATGGAGCAATTCTTGGAGAAATGTGCTCAAACTTATGACAGATCTGCCTTGCTTATGACTGAAGTTAGCCAGATTGAAGACAATTGGGAAGACTTCCAGTACATAAATGACAAAGTAATACCTCGTTTGAAGGTTTTAAAGGAAGTTTCCCTGCAAATATTAATCCAAGAAGGTGTTATTGAGGAAGGAGCCTCGTATGATTTCAGCGGGTGGTATCATTCCTTGTTGTCTAAAAGGAAGATATATGATGGAATGAAGGAAGAATGTGCTGTTATACGGAGTGCAATTGAAAAAATTCAGTTTAAAATCCTCACTTCTCTTGAAGGATTAACAGGGCAGGAGCATCATGATGCAAATGGCTTGGATTTAGAAGGATTGAAGAGAAGTGTGATGAATATTTACTTCAAGGAGGTGCAGATTGTTACAGAAAATCAGCTTGATGATATGTCTTCCCTTTTGACCTTTATGGATAGCTTTCAAAAACAGGAAGATAGATGGGAAAGTACTTTTACTCAATGCCTTGAAACCTTGGACATAATGGGAGTGCAACTGGATTCTATGCCGAGCATATCAATGGAGGAGCTGGATTTTGTGTTAGCAAAATTTCTTGCATTTGCGGCTAGGGAGCAGTCCAATGGGAATTGCATTTTGGATTCCCACTTGCTCGAATGATTCGCAAGGTGTCATTGTTTGCCATACTCCAAGTGGCTCGTCCTGCTTGTGCCATGTGTCCTTTGAGTTGGTTATGCTTTTTAGGGTTAGGGTTTCTTGAAATAATCTTGGCCATTGATCTCAAATCAATCTGGGCCGTTGCTTTGTAATTGAGGTGCCTATATAAACCCCGCGCATTTCATTCATTCAAGGAGAGACTTGTGAAATTGTTGCTACTAGTGCTATTCAAATAATGATTTGATTCAGAGTTGAGCATTTGTTATTTTGAGAGCTTGCATGGTTTCATAATTTCTTCAATAAAGTAAATTAGTTTCAACATTTCTTTAGATGAATGAAAGATTGATAGTGTTGGAAATAGTGAAATTAGTTCATACCTTTTTCAATTGAATGCTTTTCAATTTGATGTCCAAGGTTAGTCTGAACTTTGAAACTGTTTAACTTGGATTCTATTACCTATATACATTGTTCGAATTGATGGTGGTATTGTGTAATAGGACATCATTCGTAAATCCCATTTGAAGATTGCATCGTCTTTGTCTAGTTGTAGTCATTGTGCTTGGCAAAGCAAAGATTGGTTTAAATTTCACTATCCAGCATTTGTCTCTTAAGTTCATAGGAGTAGTTTAGCATAAGTCTAGTTTCTAAACCCTCATCCCTTTTCCTTTTATTTTATCTCAAAACTGAAAATCCCAAAAATACAAGGGCATTCAACGTCATATCAATCTAAATCCCTACTTTTGAGTAAGTTCATTATCCAAGGCCCCTTTGTAAAATCAGCAATCACATCATCCATTGAGCTTGACCATCCCCCCAAACGAAACATTGGAATTACCGTATGACCTTTCTAGCAATCTTAGCATAAGAGGTAATTTTTCAAGAGAGGATAGAGCGTCTTTGGACTCTTTATTCTAGAGTGTTCGGTGTGTCATAAAACACACATCAACAGGACTCCTCTTGAAATTTGGGATTTGAGTGACACTTTTTGGTTGGCTTAGCTCATGGTTTACTAATTACCATTTGATGGTTTCATGTATTGTATCACCTATATATTAGGTGCTTGAGATATAGATTGTGAGAGAGTTTTGTAGATAGTGTTAAGTTGTTATAATTCCTCCATATCTTTGATGGTGATTCTATTGAGAAGAGTTGCTCTACAAGTGTATTGTAACTGTGTTGTTTACTAAATAATACATTTGAGTTGCTTTGGAGTGTGGAATTTTTCTCCGGAAAGGGTTTTCCATATATACAATTGTGTTATGGTATATTGTTTATTTTATGCTTATATTTGTTTCTTCTTTCTATAATTGTTAGTGTATTGAAGCTTTCACAACACTCTCATCTAAAGTTTAGTGTAAAAAGCATTTCCACATACTTTGCTTCATTTCATTCTTGCTTTCAAAATCAATCCTTATGACGATGAAGTGCCATGTGATGTGGTGCCAATGAATGATTGTTATTTGCTATTAGGTGGGCCCTAGCAGTATGACCAAAATGTTATCAATCGTAGTAGAGAATACTCGTAATTCCCCCCCCCTTAATGGATATATTTAGCACTGAAGATAGACTGTTGTGATTTCCTTAATGGATTAATATAAAATAAAATATAATTAAATTTGTTTCCAACCAACACTTGAAGAGGTGCATCTATTGGGGGAAAATTCTATTTAAAGGAGGCCAAGCAAGGAGAAAGGATCATCATTGAGAATATATTTTATATCTAATTTTCATCCCTTGTGGAATGTGAAATGTGGTTCAACCAACAGAGGACGAAACCCCTCAAAAACCAAAGATTTAAGGATGAATGAACCCTTAATTTCTCTTGCCAAGTTAGTGGACGAAAATCCCTAACTTTAGACAAAAAATTAGGAAACATTTCAAGACAATTACATAAGTAAGGAAGCTGCAGATTGAAAGAAAGATTACAGCAAAATATAAGTTTAATAATTTTAAATTTGTATTAAGCTTTAAGTTCAAAGTTAATAATTATCAAAATTATAAGTTTGAAGTTAAATTAATATTTATAATTAATTATACAAGTATTATGGTAAGTATGGAATATCTATTTGAGGAAAGAATAAGGAAATTTTAGAATGGGACAGTACAATTGGTTTCAAAGCAGCAGTCCTACCAGAAAATTAGGAAACATTTCAAGACAATTACATAAGTAAGGAAGTTGCAGATTGGAAGAAAGATTACAGTAGAATATAAGTTTAATAATTTTAAATTTGTATTAAACCTTAAGTTCAAAGTTAATAATTATCAAAATTATAAGTTTGAAGGTTGAATTAGTATTTATAATTAATTATACAAGTATTATTGTGAATATGGAATATCTATTTAAGGCAAGAATAAGGAATTTTTAGAATGGGACATTACAATTGGTATCAGAGCAGCAGTCCTAACAACCTACAGGTCTAAAAAAATAGTTAATGCAATGGAGCCAAAGAGATCAATGAGCCTTGGAGACAGAAAAGAAAAAACTAGAGGCAGCATTACAAGAGGCTAGCAACCAATTAAAGGTAGAGGAAAGAATAAAATGGCCAATCAGGAGGTAGAACGAGAGAATGAGTGAAAGGCTTATATTCAAAGACAAGAATAAACAACACAATTGCTCCTTCAAATTCTTCAAAATATGAATAATACAGCCAATTCCCTCAAGCTTGCACAAACTAATGGAGGTGAAGGTAGTAATTCAAATCATTCAAGGTCTGAACACAACAATAGAAGTCCACTTGGATCACCACCTTGGATCACACAGGCCACATTCTTACCAAGAGTTGAGCAGCCACATGAAGAAGAAGAGCCAATCATGGCAGCAAATGACTTTGATGAGTGCATAGACACATACTCAAGACTTGATCCAGATCTTAGAAGACAGATTCCATTTATACAATTTCATAATGCAAGATCAAAGAATATCTCAAGAGGAGAAAAAAGACAACCCAATAAAGATTAAGCAGGTTGATTCTCCCCACTTTTGATGGTTCAAGGAAGGTCACTACATGAGCATGGGTCCAAAAACTAGATACCTATCTCTCTTAGCCCCATGACAAAAGATGAAGCCATTAAGTTTTCCATCCTTCACTTAGAAAGGATAGCACGTGAATGGTGGCATCATGGGCTAATCACCCAAGGGCATCAACAAATCATGACATACCTTGATTTCACACGAAGTCTTATAGACAGATTTGATAGAAAAGACCCATAAATACATTTTAAAGAGTTGGCACGACTAAGGCAACAAGGTACAATAGAAGAATATGCAATAGAATTTCAAAGGGTTTCAGTCATGGTGTCGGATATTACAAAGAAGAGACTTAAGTTTTTATTTACTGAAGGGCTTTCAGAGTCACTTAGGGGTTTGGTACGAGCTTTTGAGCCATCATCTCTACAAGACGCTATTTGAAGGGCCTTAAAATTGAAGATACCACATCTAAGAACAAGACCTTTTCCGAGAATGTACCATCAAGGTTGCATAAGCAACCACTTCACAAAGATTTTTCGCACCAAAAGCATTACTCTTCAATCCCACAACATGGAAGAATCCAAGAATGAACTTCAAAGGAAGAAATTATACTTTTCATGTAGAGAGCCATGGGAGTTAGGGCATAAAACAAGGGAAAAGGACATGTTCGTTACATAGAGGTAATCACAGAAGAGAGTTCAAAAATCGAAGAGTCCAAGCCCGAAGGTGTTTTGGAGGGGATTGAGCATGAAGATTGGGAAGTAGAGAAGCCTTCTAGAGGTACACTCACCACACTTTTAGGAACACCTAGATATCACCCCTTTTGTGTGAGAGGAGTGCCTCAAGGATATAAGGTAACAATTTTAATTGATAGTGGGGCTACCCATAATTTCATTGATGAGGGGTTAGTAACTAGGTTAAAATTGAAAACGGGTAACTTTGAAGGTTTCCATGTGGTTGTGGCCGATAGATTTACTCTTCCATGCACACAAAGGATACAACTTGACATCACTTTGGGTAGGCACAAGGTTCGTGATGACTTTTAAGTTTTATGTGGTGGGCATCAATGAGATGGATGTAATTTTGGGGGTACAATGGTTACACTCACTTGAGGAATTCACACAAAATTATCAAACTATGGAACTTAAATTCAAAATTGAGGGTAAAGAGGTGGTTCTTCAAGGTTTGTTTAACAAAGCTCCAAGGGTTGTTTCTACAAAGAGAATGGAAAGAGCTTTTCATAAGGAACAACTGGATTGAACAATACAATGTCTTATTACTAATGGACCTTCAACCACAAATGAACAAGCTACTCATAGATATTCAGCCCGTTTTGGATAAGCATAGTATGGTATTTGATGATATCCCACCAAGACTGCCACCTGATAGGGGGTTTCAACATGTCATTGAGTTAGAAGAAGGTTCCAACTTCCAAGCTAATCATCACTACACCATATTGTCATCCAAGAAGTTATAATGAAGAAAATTGAGAAAACAATTAAAGAACTACTCAATATGGGACATATACAACCAAGCTCTACTCCTTTGGCTTCCTCCCTAGTACTGAAAAGAAGAAGGATGGTTCTATGAGGATGTCTGTCGATTATAGGGCACTCAATAAAAAGACAATCAAGAACTAGTATCCTATCCCCATAATTGATGAGTTGATTGATGAACTCCATGGAATAGTATATTTCTCTAAGATTGATTTGCATCCCACGTTCTATCAGATAAGGATGAGGAAGGAGGATGTTCACAAGACAACCTTCAGATGTCACTTTGGGCATTTTGAGTTCCTATTCATGCCATTTGGGTTGACAGATGCTCCAACTACGTTCCAATCTTGCATGAACCAAGTATTTGGTAAGTAGTTAAGGAAATTTCTTTTGGTTTTCTTTGACAATATATTGATTTATAGTAAAACTTGGGAGGATCATTTAAAACATATAGATGAGGTATTGGGAATGCTTAAGCAGCAATCACTATTCGCCAAGGCATCCAAATGTGAGTTTGGACTGATACAAATTTTGTATTTGGGGTATAAGATCAGTAACCAAGGTGTCAATGTAGATGAGGAGAAGATCAAGGCAATAGTGGATTGGCCTAACCTAAGACTTTATCACATTTAAGAGGATTTGTGGGACTCTATAGCTATTATAAGAGGTTTTTCAAAGGGTTCTCATGATTGGATGCCCATTAACAAACTTAACTAGGAAAGGAGTATTTTCATGGAGTGAGGTGGCACAAAGAACTTTTGACAGGGTCAAAGAAGTAATGAGTTCCTCTCCCATATTAGCCATTCTTGATTTCTCGCTCCCGTTTGAATTAGAATGTGATGCTTTAGGAGAAGACATTATAGTAGTATTAATGCAAAATAAACACCCAATAGCATTTCAGAGTCATAAGCTTAAGCAATCCGAGAGGAATTACTATATTTATGACAAAGAGATGCTTGCAATCATGCATGCATTAGCAAAGTTTAGACAATACTTGGTTTGTGGGAAACTTGTGGTAAAGACAAACCATAACAATCTAAAGTTCTTCCTTAATCAAAAAGATTTGAATGATAGGTAGCAGAAATGGGTAAGCAAGATACAAGCTTATGATTTAGATATTGAGTATGTGAAGGGAAAGAATAATATTGTGTTTGATGCCTTCTCTCAAAAGCCTCATTTATGCAAACCAATGAGCTCTACAAGTGGTTGATCAATGTGCTTGGAAGATACATTCCATCACCATGAAACCACATTTCTTTGAGGCATTTTTTCAAACAGTTCATTGCCTTGTCTATGCTACCACATTTTTCATACATGTCTACCAAAGCATTTTATCAAACAGTTCACTGCCTTGCTGCTATGGCCAAAAGCCTAAAACAGGTACTTTCGAACAAGCTATGGATGCTTGGAAAAAATCTATCAAAGCGTAATAGTAAGCAATAGCATAGACAAGCAGTGAACTGTTGGAAAAAATGCCTCAAAGAAATGTAGTCTCATGGCAATGGAATGCCATGATGGTGATGGAATGCCATGACAAGCAAATTGCTATGGATTGTCATGGCACTCCATCACCATGGGACCACATTTCTTGAGGCATTTTTTCAAACAGTTTATTGCCTTGTCTATGCTACCACATTTTTCATACATGTCTACCAAAGCATTTTATCAAACAGTTCACTGTCTTGCTGCTATGGCTAAAAGCCTAAAACAGGTGCTTTTGAACAAGCTATGGATGCTTGGAAAAAATCTATCAAAGCATAATGGTAAGCAATAGCATAGACAAGGCAGTGAACTAGTTGAAAAAATGCCTCAAAGAAATGTGGTCTCATGGTAATGGAATGCCATGACAATCCATAGCAGTTCGCTTGTCATGGCATTCGTTATGGCATTCCATCACCATGAGACCACATTTCTTTGAGGCATTTTTTCAAAAGTTCATTGCCTTGTCTATGCTACCACATTTTTCATACATGTCTACCAAAGCATTTTATCAAACAGTTCACTGCCTTGCTGCTATGGCTAAAAGCCTAAAACAGGTGATTTTGAACAAACTATGGATGCTTGGAAAAAATCTATCAAAGCATAACAATAAGCAATAGCATAGACAAGGCAGTGAACTGGTTGAAAAATTGCCTAAAAGAAATGTGGTCTCATGGTGATGGAATGCCATGACAATCCATAGCAATTTACTTGCCATGGCATTCGTCATGGCATTCCATCACCATGAGACCACATTTCTTTGAGGCATTTTTTCAAACAATTCACTACCTTGTCTATGCTACCACATTTTTCATACATGTCTACCAAAGCATTTTATCAAACAATTCACTGCCTTGCTGCTATGGCTAAAAGCCTAAAACAAGTGCTTTCAAACGAGCTATGGATGCTTAGAAAAAATCTATCAAAGCATACTAGTAAGCAACAAGCTATGGTCTCATGGTTTTTTTTCGCACGAAAATCAGCATGATTTTATTCACATCTTTTTGCAGGTTTTAAATGCATTTTTTTGGCAATTTTACAGTTTGAAATGGGAAAAAATCGTCCAACCTGCAGATTTTTTTAAAATTGGGATTAATTGGGATTTTTTGAAGATTATTGCTTCTATGGTTTAGACTAGATGGACTACGTAAAAATATTGTGAATGACAAATACAGCAAATTTATTAGTTTATTTTGGCAAGAATTTTTTTGATTGACCATAACAGAATTACCCCTACGCACTAGCTACCACCCACAAATGGATGGAGAACCGGAAATTGTGAACAAATGGCTTGAAGGGTACTTAAGGAGTTATGTTACACTTGAGACAACAAACAACATGGGTTAAATGGCTTAATCTTGGAGAATACTGTTACAATTCCACTCACCATATGTCAATTGGTATGACTCCCTTCAAGGCACTATATGGTTACGAGGCATTATCATTTATGGATTTAATTCTCACAGATAGTAAAGTCCTTGGGGCTAGAGACTTGGTGCAGCAAAGTATGGATATTTTAAACACCCTCAAAGAAAACTTACATTAGGCCCAAAATCAGCAAAAGATATATGTTGATCGCCATAGGTTGAAAAGAACATTTGAAGTTGGAGACTTGGTTTTCTAAGGTTACAACCTTATGAGCAATCTTCCCTCAAGGGAAGTGGTGTGGAGAAGCTCAAGCCATGATTCAATGGACCTTATAACATTGCATGAAGAATAGGAGAGATAGCTTATGAGCTAGAGTTACCAACAAATAGTAGAATTCACAATGCATTTCATGTATCTCTCCTCAAGAAAGTGTTAGGTCAACATATTACACCATGCCCAAAATTAACCCCACTTGATAATGAGGATAAATTGATTTTGGAACCCAAAGTGATCATTGACATGAGAAAAACGAAATTAAGAAATAAGGTTATTTGTATTTAGTTAAATGGAATAATTTTCCTATGGAGAATGGCACGTGGGAAGGAGCAAACATCTTTGATCATCCCAATCTAAAATTGCTTGAGGACAAGCAATCTTGGGAAGGGCGGACTATAATGCCCCCTCCTTAATGGATATATTTAGCACTGAAGATAGACTGCTGCAAACTCCTTAATGGTTAAATATAAAATAAAAGTATAATTAAATTTGTTTCCAACCAAGGTGACACTTGAAGAGGTGCATCTATTGGAGGAATATTCTATTCAAAGGAGGCCAAGCAAGGAGAAATGATCATCATAGAAAATATATTTTATATATGATTTTCGTCCCTTGTAGAATGTGAAATGTGGTTCAGCCAACAGAGGACGAAACCCCTCAAAAACCAAAGATTTAAGGACAAAAACCCTTAATTTCTCTTGCCAAGTTAGTGGATGAAAACCCCTAACTTTAGACAGAAAATTAGAAAACATTTCAAGACAATTATTATATAAGTAGCGAACCTGCAGATTGGAAGAAAGATTACAGCAGAATATAACTTTAATAATTTTAAATTTGTATTAAGCTTTAAATTCAAAGTTAATAATTATCAACATTATAAGTTTGAAGTTAAATTAATATCTATAATTAATAATGCAAGTATTATTGTGAGAATGGAATATCTATTTAAGGCAAGAATAAAGAATTTTTAGAACGTGACATTACAATGCTTACAAGGTACAACATAAAGGAAGTGAAATGCTCTTAAAACTATGGAAAACATAAGAGACATCTAAAATGTTAACCTTCTCACTTGTATCAATAAGTTATAAAAAAATACTACAAAGAAACCAAGGGTGCAGCTTGTTATTTACAATGCCCAAGAAAAGCAAGAGAAACTAGTGAGATCCAACCCCCACAAGCTAAGTTATTGGGTTCTTCATATTTGCCCCAATAACCTGTGTGAGTACGGTTCAGGTACGGGTTCGGTTCGGGTATGGCTTTGGGTACGGCTTGGGTATTGTTGTGACCTTTTCACACATCACCCCATTCAAAATGGGGACCCCCTAATTTTGGTCCATTCGGATCTTTTGGCTTTGGTTTTGGGTTGTTTCGCGGCAATCTCTCTTTGTTCCTTCTATCTTTCCAGGGGTGTACCTATCTTTTGGCTTAATTTGGAGTGTTGGCTAAGTTTGAAGTGCGTCTTGACAAATTTGAAATTAGGGTTTTCATTCTTCAAGCTAGTTTGAGGTCAAATTGAGTTGGCAAACTGAAATCTGAGCTTGGCATTGCAATTTGGAGGCTTCAAGCAGGTTCCCATTAAATTTTCACTAAATTCTGACAACTTACTATTTTTAGTAAGTACTCAATTTGGAACCTTTTTCTTAGGACTTTTTGAGAAACTAACTGTTACAGTAGATTTAGGACCCTTCAAAGTACTTACCTGCAAATTTTGAGCCAATTCTGAGAACTTCCTATTTTTAGTAGGTGCCCCAGTTCAGGGCCTTTTTTTAGGGTTTTGGAAATTTTGATCATATCACTGAATTTAGACCCTTTCGGGGAACTTGCATGCAAAATTTGAGCAACTGACAACTTTCTATTTTTGCCAATTCTATTTTTAGCAGGTCCATCTTTGGCAGGCATGGTATCACCGAAACAACTCCAGCACTTCAGCTTTCAGAGCAAAGCAACATGCAACGAGAACGGCATCAAACGGAGGTCTACAGAAGCGCATGCAGTAAAATTAGGGTTTCCTACTTTCGTGCCTAAAATGAAGGGCAAAATGCGAGAATCTCTGAAAACCAATGCATCCCATTGCGATCAGCATTCTTCGAGGAATCTACTAGTAAAATTTGAGCGCATTTTGCACACTTACTATTTTTAGTAAGTCACTTCCAGAACAGGGCTAAAAATAGCAAGTGAGCGCAAAAGGCTGTTGTGAATAGGTCAGTCACGTCATGAGGGTCAAGGTGAACGAAAATCAAGTCTTCTGAAGTTGGAGAATCAATGAAAATCACGAGAGCTCCAAAAGTTACTAAAAATAGAAAATGAGGACGAGCTAGGGTCAAAATGTTCTAGGGCACTAAAGATGAAAAGCATCAAGGCTAAATGCGCCCTAGGCTCGAGAAATTTGTCTAAGGCAACGAAAATGAAATGACCCCCTATCATATGCACCTAGGAATGTGAGCTCAGCCCTTAAATGCGCCCTCAAGTTGATTGAAATTTCTCCAAGTCATAAACATGAGCAACACCCCTTGAATGTGCCCAACATGGAGAGGTCTAAAATGTGCCCAAGGGAGAAGAGGTGAGAGAATTTCTCTAAGTCATGAAAATAAAAGAAGACCCCCTCATATGCGCCCTAGGAGAAATAAGGCGGAAGTGAGGATATTTTCTAAGGCAAGAAAACAAAGCACAAAGGGGAATATGCGCCCAACATAAGGGGTCTTGAATGCGCCCATGATGACATGAGAGGGGCAAAATATTTCTAAGGCTTGAAATGAAACCTCCACCCCCCATATGCGCCCAACACAAGGAGCACACCCCTCAATATGCGCCCTACTTGGAAGCTTAAGAAAACGCCTAAGGCGTTGGAATATCAAACATACTGGGGTAAAATGCGCCCAAGGAGGTAATATAAGGGATGGACAACATAATATTTCTAAGGCTTAAAAATATAAGAGGACCCCCTCCCCAAATGCACCTAGAGATGTGAACTAGACCCTTCAATGCGCCTAGAAGCATAAGAGTTAAATGTGCCCAGCAAGACATACGATGAAGAAGAAATACAATGAAGAAAAAAAACTAAGGCATGGAAAATAAGATGACCCCCCTTTAAAATGCGCCCAAGAGAAGAAGGGTCTAAATGTGCCCCAAGGTGAAGAAGAAATACGATGAAGAAGACATACGATGAAGAAAAAAAACTAAGGCATGGAAAATAAGATGACCCCCCTTTAAAATGCGCCCAAGAGAAGAAGGGTCTAAATGTGCCCCAAGGTGACTAGGATTTGCCATAACGTCTAAGGCATGAGAAATTGAATGAGACCCCATCAAATGCGCCCAACTCAAGTGCCTAAGTGGAAATTTTTCTAAGTCAAGAAAACAGAAGGAGACCCATTAAAATGCGCCCCACTAAAGAGCTTGAGATTTTTCTAAGGCATAAAGCAAAAACACAAAGAGGAGACTGCGCCTTGCACACAAGTGCCCAAATATGCCCTCAAGGTGAAAGATTTTTCTAAGGCAAACACAAGGACAACAAGACCCTTAAATGCGCCCTATGAAGAGATAAATGAAAATGCACCCAAGGGGAAGAAGATGGGTAGAATATATTCTAAGGCGTGAATTGTGAGCATAACCCCCTAAGTGTGCCCAGGAAAATATGTTAGATGAGAATTATTCTAGGCGTGGGATTGTTTTTCCACATCAAGAGGGGGTAAAATTTTCAATGTTGGAAATTTTAATTGAGATAAGTAATTTCCCACGAATGTTTGAAATAACGAAGTGTCAACAAGCAATTAAAAGGGGAAAATTTGAATTTTGCATGGGAAAGAATCTTCAACGAAGGAAAATTCTATGACGACTGGGACTCGTTTGGGTGACAACTCGCCCATCACTTCGCCAAAGTTAGAAAATTACCAAATAGTGGGAGAGGAAATTGAATGAACTTGCTAAAATAAACTCCCACACACGATTATTTAAACAATGAAGTTTTCATTTCTTCTCAACATTTGCACGTGCGAAATTGTGACTCTGAAAGTGAGAAGTGTAGTGTTGAGGTGAAGTTGCTAAAATGAGTTGGTTAGATCAGCAAGCTTGGGTGAAATTTTTCTAAGTGCCAGAAGTCATACTGCTGAAAGTATTGAGGTTTGGAGTTAGAAAATTTAATGTTGAAGGCTCTTCTTTTTCGAAGTTTACTCCATATTTTCGCCATCTCAAGGTGATTTATTTTCTGAGTTTGAATCTTAATGCTTGTCTTTTATTTTATAGGATGGCTGAAGCAGGTAGAGGAGATGTTGCAAGAGCAAACAAGGCTGCAAGCAAGGCTACAAATGCTAAATCGAGCAAAGCTGGAGTATCCAAACAGGCAGTAATCAAGAAGCTGAGCAAGACATTTCTTCTTGAGTCAAAGTTTACTTCGAAGCTGGGAGAGTTGAATGATACCAACCTCAGTTCATTCAACCTAGGAGCACTCAAAGGACGAATGTATGGGCTAGGAGGCCATCCTCCATCAATCACAGCGCACCAGATTATGAAGAGTGGAATTTATGCAACTGTTGGTTTTCCACCAGCAATTCAGTGTCCAGAATTGATCATGGAGTGCGCCAACTATTATAGGCTGGAGCAAAGGACGATTGTTTCTCCTGATGGAAAATTGTTTGCCAATCTCACACTTGATGCCATTGGAGAGGCATTTGGAATTCCCACTTCTGATAGGATGGTGTACAAAACAAAGGAAAGAGCTGAAAAGATGTACGCCTCCTCTTTTGAAAGATGTGTCGGGATGATAAATTCAATTTGGATGCAAAAATCCAGGCCTCCTCGCACCAAGCTTCCCAAGCAGATTATCTCAGATGATGCGAAGCAAGAGTACTGTGATTTGATAATGATGCTCAGCCGGGTGAATGGAAGCGCTCAATCATTCATCTTCGAGCCATGGATGTTTTATTACATCGGGATTGTAATGGAGGGGAAAGAATGCGTTGACTAGGCAAGGATGATAAGCGACAATCTGGATGAGCAGTTCAGGAACCTGAGAAGAACAAAAACGTTCTACATGAGCTCATATGTTGGCTTGGATGACTAAGTACAAAGGGATAACTTACAAAGAGCCAATTGGGTGTGGTTCTGAACAATTTAAAATCTATGAGGCTTGCCCATAGTTGCACCTGAGCAGCACCGCCAACTACAAAAGGGTGAACTATGCTTTCACCATGCACATAGCAAGGACTCTTCAGCGAAGGACTCAACAAAGAATATCAAAAGAGGCTCAGGAGCTAATCGAAGAATACAGATATTGGTTTATCCAATTTCTGAAGTTCACCTATATTAGGCTGCAGGGGTTCACATCGTACCCATACAGATTACCGAGGTACCCCACTGACAGAATGGTTATGTTAGAAGTATCTAGGCAGCTCATTGCCTATGATAAAATCCAAAAGAAAGGAGGATTAGACTTCCCAATCATTATGGGAAATTCAAATGAAGTTTGTCCTTCATTGTAGGCAGCCAGAGAAGTTGAGGATGAGCTGCAGTTCTTCCACCTTACATACCACACTAGCAAGCAAGATTTCAATCCTTTCAACAACATCAGAATGGTGCAAAGTGTGGAGTACAAGCACAGGACTCATATTGAGGACTTCTGGGCTAATGCGGTAGATGATGTTGAAGTTAGGAGAAGAATGTTTACCAGGCTACGTATGAAGATGATTAGAGAGTGCGAGATTGTTCCAGTTCCAGATCAAGTAGATGAGGATGTGAATGTAATACAGCCAGACTATGAGTCAATGAGAAATACACCAGTCCCACTACCTGATTGGTTAGAACCGAAGATCATAGACTTGGACACATTATGCATACCGGTTCTGACATTCACAAGGAGCTGGGTGGAGAGGCATGTGAACAGGCTCAAAAGTAAATTAGTTGCTCTCACTTACAGTCTCATGGGTGATCAGAGGCCGCCATCAACAAAGAAAAGAAAACAGGTTGCCCAAGCTTCTGAGCCACAGAGAGAAGTACAAGTTCAGCCAGTGCCTCAAAGGGTGGAAGAAGCATCACCCATACGATCGCAGACTCGATCTTCGAGTGTGCAGGAGCTTTCACTATTTGGGAGTCAGAGAAATAAATCGAACGAGGAGCAAGAATTTCAGGAGGTAAACCAGCCACCACTCAGGGAGCTAGATAGCCTAAGTGTCAACACTCCTAGAAGAGAAAGTCAGCAAGAGGAGGAAGAGGAGACGACAACAGACACTCGCTTCCATCAAATGATTGAAACAGCATTAGAAGATGAGAATACTACAGGGCAAGAGGCTCGAGGTTCAGGAGAAGATATTCAACAGATGGAGACTGATGAGCCTCAACAAAATGTTGTTAGAGAAGAAGTACGTGAAGAGGAAGCAACAGAGGAGCAGCCCCTCATTATTTGTAATCCACAACAGACGGTGTCGGATTGGCTAAAGGAGAGAATGAGAAAGGATCCTGAGGAGGAGACTGACCCGACAATCGAGATGGATGAATTCCTGAGCAGAATCAGTGGGCCACCAGAGAAGAAGAAAGCCAGGAAATACTCGAAGATACCTACAGATGAGACTAATTCTCGCACACTTCATGTAGTTGTTCCGAGAGTAGAGTGTGACCGAGATGAGGCTGTACCTAAAAATTATGTGGTCACTACTGTGGAGCTAGGTCGCCCTACAGGAGCTCAAATAATTGAGGAATGTGATAGCTCCTATCAGGCTCTGAAGGATAGATTGCTCTGAACAGAAGGAAAATACAAAAGGTTAAAGAGGGAGCATAAGACGTTGATTGGATATGTGCAGCACCTAGCACATCCATGTGGACGGGAGAATCCAACAGTTGATCTCCTGGCTAAGCTTCCGAGAGAATCAGTTAGCAACTTGGAAGATTTGAAGAGGATGGCTCAAGAAGCAGACAAGTGGGTTGGCAATGTTCGCGTAGAAGCAAAGAAATTCATGGATGATCTCGCCTATTCTTTTCAGCAAGCCTCTAGCATTCTTATGCGCATGGAAAATGTTGATCAAGCTTGGAATGAAACCCATATTTATCAAGATAAAATTGTTCCTCGCTTGGCGGCCTTGATGTATATGCCCGTGCAAACTCTGGTCGAGGGAGGAGTAATTCAAGAGGGTGATAGGTATGATTTCCCCAACTAGTATTCTTCAGCATTCACTGGCCGAGGCTTCTTTGATACAACACAGGCAGAGTCAGTTAGAGTTAGAAAGGCTATGGGAAACATACAAAAAGGAGTCTTAAACACACTCGAAACCTTATTTGCTAAAAGGCCGACTCCAGAGGAGGTAACTGCGGAGACCTTGAGGAGCAGGTTGGAGCCCTTCTTCTCGGATGTGAGATCTTTTTCCCAGGTGGACTTTGAGAACATTTCAACCTTCTCCAACATTATTCAGAGTACTCAAGATGCCTTAGAGGCTTGGAGAAAATCTTGTATTCAGCAGGGACAGGTGGTCACAGTGCTTGAATTCCAGCTCAACCACGTCCCACCCATTTCAGTGCAGGAGGTTGAAGCAGTGTTGACCAGATTCATAGAGTTTGCAGTCAAGGAGAACAGTGGGAATGCGTTTCTGGACGAGAATCTTCTAGATGATAGTGGGCATTAAATGCTCATAGTGGTCAAAGGGAGAGAGTGGGCATTATGTGCTCATTTATTACCCCACTCCTCCACTTTTTGGTAGTTTTTAGGGCAGAATTTTGACTAGGGCTTATGTGGCTCAATCTGAGCCCTTCATTGTATTTGAATCTGAGCTGTCCGTTGGAATTGGCCAACTATAAAAGGGGCATCCCCCCCTCATTTGTATCATATAGAATACAGAGAAGGAATAGAGAGAGATTGATAGCATAGCATAGATTGATAGATTGATAGGAAGAGGAAGGAAAGTTTTCAAAGTGAATGCTTTGTAAGAGATTGTTGTGAACACTCCTATAATAAAAAGAGTTATCATTGCTTGTGGTTTCATCTTTTATTGTGGGTAGCTAGCAAGATTTCTTCGTCCTTCCAATTCGCATAGAATCTTAAAGTAGAATTTAGAGTAGAATCGATTTCATTTCATGCACATAGATAATTGTGGAATGTGGTGGTTGAATTGAGCAAGCTTCGCTAATCCATACCACTAGTGGGCTCATTGATGGTGGTTTCGCCTTGTGTGGTCAACTGGAATAGTTTGGATCTAACTTTGATTATGATTTACATGTTGGTATGCGTCGTTGTGATGGTGTCTTCATGTTGAATTGTAATCTAAATATTTCTAGTTACTCCTTTGAAGATTGCACCAGTCTTGTGGAAGTTGTCCAAAGTGAGGCAAAGCAAAGCCTGGTTGAAGTTTGTAGAGTTGATCTCCACATCCCGCGTCTAGAATAGATCATAGTATTTTTAATCCCTGCAGCCATTCAAATTCAGTACTTTCTGGTTAGTTTAGGAAACTCGAGCTTCATTGACAAATCTTCTGAATCTTGAAAACCCCTTTCTCTCAAAGTGAACAATTGTGTAAGTCCCCTTGAAATACTAGCAAATCACATCAAGCCAACTGAGTCTACGTCCACTACATAAAGGAACCTTGGAGTTGAATGCATGATCTTTCGCAATCTTAGCATGCAAGAGATTTTGATCAAGAGAGGATAGAGTGACCATTGGAAACTTTATTCTGTGTTGGTGCGGTCATAAAACACCCGTCAACAGGTATGTCTTGGGCACTTGGGTTCTTTGTGGGTTCTTCTATGAAGGACCCACAAAGAACCCAGGCACCCGAGCAGTACAAATTTGATATTGTCTTGGCAGACCAAGAACTTATAACCGTTGTTTAAAAAAAATAGGGCTATTGTTTGCAATTGAACATGTGTAGATAGCATTAATTGATCCTCATGAATGCATCATTCCATCATTTATTCTCTCATTTGACCAACACTATTGTAGGAGGGGGAAAAATACAATGTTTGGGCCAGACTATAAATTTGACATCATTTGTGAATCAACACACCAGATCTTCAACATTGACCCTCTACACCTGCATTGACCCTTGTTTGATTGACTCTTCTTAAATGTGGTTATCTAACAATGTTGACCAAAGAGCTCTACTACACTGACTATGTTGACCAAAGATCTCTACTACATAGACAGCATTAACTTTTGTACCACTTACATTGACTATTTTGTTTGATGATAATGTCACATTGAGTGCAATATTCTACTTTTCACTAAGTCATGATCAATATTGACCAAGAAACTAGTAAGGTACGCGAGCTTCTTTGAGCTTTTATTTTGTCTACTATATTTTTTAAGGAGAATCAATTACTGTACTTGTGAAGTGATCATTAATTGAACTATTAGAAGTTACTATGTCAAAATTATGTTGTGTTCTATTTATTGGCAATTATGAGCATCACTATTCTTATAAATTTATAATTTTGAACATACACACACACACACACATATTCCCATTCCTGTACCCAAGGGAAAAAAATGTTGTATCGCTGCATCCGTACCCGTACTCGCATCTGAACCCGTACCCGAATCGGCAACTTAGCCCACTAGAGGTGTGAAACTTGTTGGTAGAATACTTTGATATAAATCTAGTAGAATTACCAACTACTTTACCTTCCTCACAAGGTATTACACACCATATTGATTTGGTGCTATGATCAAGGCTTCCTAATCAAGCTGCATACGAATTCTCAATAAAAAATGAGGAAATGAGAAGGCGGATCAGCAGATTGTTAGAAAACGGTTGCACAAGGGAAATCATAAGCTCTTGTGGCACACCAACTTTACACTCACCTAAGAAAGGAGGCAAATGAAGAATATGTGTGGAATCTAGAGCCATCAACAAGATCACAAGAAAGTACTAGTACCCACTACTTAAAATAGATGGCATACTAGACTGCTTGGTTGTTGCTAAGATTTTCACTAAGGTTGACTTGAGGAGTGGTTATCATTAAATCCAAATCTAAGAAGGGGATAAATGGAAGATGGTGTTCAAGACCAAGGATGTTTTATATGAATGGTTGGTGATGCCATTTAGAATGTCCAATGCCCCATCCGCTTTTATGTGCAATATGAATTGAGTATTTAGACCCTACATTGGAAAATTTGTCATAATTTATTTTGATGATATTGTGATATTCAATAGAAACAAAGAAGAACATTTGAAACACCTACAAATAGTGTTTGATATGTTTAGAATGGAAAGATTGTTTGTAAATATTGAGAAAAGCAAGTTTTTATAAACAAATTGGTTTTTCTTGGAAATGTGATTTCAATAGAAGTAGTGAACATGGATCTCGAAAAGATTAAGGCTATACGTGACTAGCCTATCCTTAAAAACACTACAGAGATCAAGGGTTTTCATGGTTTAGTAAATTTCTATAAGAGATTCATTAGAAATTTCCTAAGTTGTCGATTTGGGTTCTGGTACGGATGCGGGTAAGCCAGTACAGCAAAAACAAAAATCTTGGGTACGGGTACGGGAGTATATGTGTGTGTACATATACGTACACACACACACACACACACACACACACACACATATATATATATATGTTCAAAATTATAAATTTATAAGAATAGTGATTATCATAATTGCCAATAAATAGAATACAACATAATTTTGACATAGTAACTTATAACAGTTCAATTAGGGATCACTTCACAAGTATAGTAATTGATTCTCGTTAAAAAATATAGTAGACAAAATAAAAACTCAAATAAGCCTTCATACCTTACTAGTTTCTTGGTCAAATATTGATCATGACACATTGAAAAGTAGAATATTGCACTCAATGCAACATAATAATCAAACAAAACAGTCAATGTAAGTGGTATAGGAGTTAATGTTGTCTATGTAGTAGAGATCTTTGGTCAACATAGTCAGTGTAGCAGAGCTCTTTGGTCAACATTGTTAGATAACCACATTTAAGTAGAGTCAATCAAACAAGGGTCAATGCAGGTGTAGAGGGTCAATGTTGAAGATCTAGTGTGTTGATTTACAAATGATGTCAAATTTATAGTTTGGCCCAAACATTGTCTTTTTCACCCTCCTACAATAGTGCTGGTCAAATGAGAGAGTAAATGATGGAATGATGCATTCATGAGGATTGATTAATGCTATCTACACATGTTCGATTGGAAACAATAGCCCTAAATTTTTTTAAACAACGGTTATAAGTTCTTGGTCTGTTAAGACAATATTAAATTTGTACTGCCTGGGTGCGTGGGTTCTTTGTGGGTCCTTCACAGAAGAACCCACGGATAACCCAGGCACCTTAGTTCTTTGTGGGTCCTTCTCAAAAGAACCCACAAAGAACCCAAGTGTTGTGACCTTTTCACACATCGCCCCATTCAAGATGGGGACCCCTAATTTTTCTCCATTCGGGTCTTTTCGCTTTGCCTTTTTGGTTTGTCTCTCTCGGTTTGTTCCTTCCATTTGCTAGTGTACTTACCATTTGACCTGGATTTGAATCATGACTAAGTCTGAAGGGTTTTTCAATGAATTAGGGTTTATAATTTTCAGACTACTTTGAGGTCAAATCAATTGGATAATCAACTTCTGAACTTGGCACTACTGTTAGAACACTTCAGGTGGACTCCCTCTGAATTTTCACTGAACTCTGTCAACTTTCTATTTTTAGTAAGTGTCAATCTAGGGTTTGTTTTCTCGAGATTTTCACGTTCTGACAATGGCACCACATTCTGAGCACTTTGAACTCATCACTGGCCAAATTTGAGCAGAAACGAATGACTTGCTATTTTTAGCAGTTCCGCCTTCAGAGGCAAATATTAGGGTTTGCATGCAGATTTTCTCAGCGCATGTCGGCATATTCCTTCTGGGTTTTCCAAGAGCTTCGCAACGGTGTAACATGCAAGTGGAATTGATCACTTTTCTGAAACTTGCTATTTTTAGCCAGTGCTTGCATGTTGAAGATTTTTCTGAGTTTTTCTGGGTTTTCCAAGATTTTTCGGGCAGTGCAACATGCAAAATCATCTGACAGCCAGTTGGTCACTTTTCAGCTACTTTCTATTTTAAGCAGGTACGCTCCGACAATTCCCCACACTTCAGAATTGCAAACGCAGTAACATGCAGCAGAAACGAGGTCAAACGGAGCTCATTTGAAGAACATGCAAGAAAATTAGGGTTTCGAGCTTCAGGGCTAAAAAAATGAGGAATTAGACGACAAAATGCCCAAAATTGAACTATCCACCATGATCAGTGTCCTTCAGAGAGTCTGCTGGCAAAATTTGAACACAATCGGAGCACTTACTATTTTTAGTAAGGCGTTCCTGACGCAGGCTATAAATAGAAAGTTAATTTCAGGCGCCAGTGCAGACAGGCAAGTTTACCAACAAGGAGCACGCTATTCAAATTTCAACTCGAACGGAGCTAAGGAAGTCTCAGAAACAAGCACTTACTATAAATAGTAAGTCACTTCAGAAGCAGCTATAAACAGCAGGTCAACATCAAGTCTCAGTATGAACAGGTCAAACAAGTGATGAGGACCCCTTTGGCGCGAATTTCAAGACAAACGGAGTTGCAGAGGATGAAAAATCAGGCACTTGCTATTTTTAGCAGGCATAGGCAGAGAAATTAGGGTTTCCTAAAATCAAGGGAGGAACAGGACAGTCGTGCCAAAAGCAGCATCCAGCTACGATCACCACATTTCAAGCATTCAGCACGTGAGATTTGAAGACATTCTGAGTAGTTGCTATTTTTAGCAGGTTGCTAAAAATAGCAGGTACAGACAAGCATCAGGCCCCGACAGCACGATCACACCACGAAGTTCAAAACAGGGCGAAAATCAAGCTTTCTGGAGTCAGAAGTCAGTTGAAAGCACGAAATTCGAGGAACTTTCTAAAAATAGAAAGCCAGGGCGAATTAGGGTTAACAGGAGAAAATCACCCTAAATCTGACAAAAGGCATGAAATCCACCAAGTTTGATAAAATTTGGAGTCCAGCATCGAAATTCACCTTGATAAGCTGAAGATAGATGAAAATGCTACTAACTCTGGAAAATTGAAAGCTTGCCTAGTAATATGCGCCTGACTTGAAGAGGATGAAGGAAAAGTTTCTAAGGCATTTGAAATTTGAAGCATCACCTGCCAAATGCGCCCAGCCTAAGGAGTGAGTTAAATTTTTCTAAGTGATTGAAAATTGAAAGTTCCATGGGTCAAATGCGCCCCCCTTCTTGACTTGGGAAAATATTCTAAGTGTTCAAAGTTAAAAGTTACCCCTTGCATTTGCGCCATTATGCCTAGAGACTCAAGATTTGCCTAAGGCATGAAAACTGGAAGTTGGCATGGTGATATGCGCCCTTGAGACCAAGGATGGGTGAAAATTTTCTAAGTGTCAAAACTGGATGCTCAACCATTGATTTGCGCCCTTGAGCTTAGAGACTTAAAATTGACTAAGGCGTGGAATTGAAAGTTACTCCTGTGATTTGCGCCCCAAACTCAAAGCTCCCCCTGTGATTTGCGCCTAAGCTTGAAGAGTTTAAAATTTGCCTAAGTTAAAAACTTGAAGCAGGTTACCCCAAATGCGCCCTCCATGGATTAGGAATGGAAAAAGTTCTAAGTGTCATAATCTGAAAGCTCCATAGCTCATATGCGCCCAAGCTTGAAGAGCAAAAATTTTATCAATTTTTCAAGAATGGAACCTCAAACATGGATTTGCGCCTAGCATTGAAAGGAAAAAGCTAGAAGCTTGAGAAGTAAGTTGAAAGTCCAGAATGCCAAATGCACCTCAGGTCAAGGAGGGTGATTGAAAATTCGCAGTCTTCAAAGTGAAAGCAAGCAAAACCCAAACGCGTCCAAGATCATGGGGAGAGATTCGAAAATATTCTAAGGCACACGAACTGGAAGCATCAACAGGTAAATGCGCCCATGAAGGAGGAGAATGGATTTTAAAAATATTCTAAGTTCGAGAATTGGAAGTAGGGGGTCTCATCTGCGCCTGGAAGGAAAGAGGTGATTAAAAACTAAAAGCTTCCCATGTTATTTGCGCCCAAGGCCTTGAGGGAGATAATGAATGTCCTAAGTCATTTAAAACTGAAAGCTTACCCGCTTGTTTGCACCCAGCCAAGAAGGCTAAGGGTAGAGGCGTGTAAGTCATTTAGATTTGCGCCTGGATTCTTCTAAGTGCGAAAATTTGAGGTAGAACACATGAAATGCGCCCCCTTTTACCTGAATAATAAATTGAGGATATATTCTAAGTGCTACGAATTTGGAGATCAACTCTTCATTTGCGCCTGGAGGAGTTAAGAGAATGAATTTAAAAGTTGGAAGAGGATATCGAAATTGAAAGCTCACCCTTGGATATGCGCCTTGAAATGGAGAGGATATAAAGACGTCCAAGGTATTTAAAATAAAGACACAGGTGTGATATGCGCCTAGGGAAAAAAAATTATTTAAAAAGATTTGACTAAGGCGTTGAGAATAAAGCCCATGGTGAGAAATGCGAAGGGTTGAAAAGGGAAAATTTAAATTTTCCTAAGGCAAATGTTAAATGATAAAATTTAAAAGTTGATTTTCGCCTTGGATATTAAGTGGGTGACGGATGAATATTAAACGTTGAAAATTGATGGCGTTTAAAATAAATTAAAAGGCATTTGGAGATAAACTTTAAATTTCTCTAGGCAATTAACTCGAAAATTTGCCTAAGTCAGAGAAATTAATTAAAATTTAATTTAATTATTTTCCAAAGTATTAAATTAAAAATTCCCCTTGAAATTTCGACACATGAAATTTTAAAGATTCGGACGAGTTTAATTGTGGGGAATTTATTTTGGATTTGTTATGGACGGAAAATAAATTATGCCTAGCCATTTTTAAAGTGTGCTGACGAATAAATTAAATGGCATTTAAATTAAATTTTTATATTTTAAATATGCCATTTTAAAAAGCGGTAAGATTGTTTTAAATCGAACTAAAATGATTTTTCTCGAAATTACTTCAGTCGGGAGGGAAAGTTCAAATTTAAAATGAGGAAAGAATCTCCCGGAATAGCAAATTGCTATGACGACTGTAAGACGGCTAGAATATTCTCTGTTAAATTTGGAAAATTGCTAAGTCATGATGGAGAGAATTAATGGCATTTGCTAAAATAAGCACCAACTTTCAATTATAAAAACCTCGAGGATTTTCATTTCTACTCACAAAATTCGAAGCTGAGATTTGCGCTGAGGAGTTGAGAGTAATTGTTGAGCTGTGAGTAAATTCAAAGTTGAGAGTTGCTGAAAGTGTGAGAGGTGTTGAATTCGATTTTTCAAGAAGCTTGAATTTCTCGAGATTTGGAGTTGCTGAGATTTAAAAATCTCTGGAGTTGTGAAGTTGCTGAGATTCGAAGTAAAATCTGAAGTATAAGCTGTCGAGGTTGAGAATTTTATTTCTCCAAGTTGCTGAAGGTAAGTATTTAAAGTTGCTGAGATTTAATATTTTCAAGTTGCTGAAAGTTGAAGTGTTTTCCGAAGTTGAAAGTTGAAAGTTGAAAGGCTGAAATCCTTTGATTATTTCTCTGAATGCTGGAGGTCGAAATTGCTTGAGTTTAAAGGTTGATGAGATTTAAATTTACTAAAGTTGCTAAATGTTTAGAATCAAATCAGAAGTAGAGACTGTTGAAACTTTCGAAGTTGCTGATTTATAACTTTCGAAATTGTTGAAACTTGCTGATTTAAAATTCTCGAAGTTGCTGATTTATAACTTTCGAAGTTGCTGATTTAAAATTGTTGAAAGTTGCTGAAACTTGAAGCATTTTCCGAAGTTGGGATTGCTGGAGTTAATTTTTTCCGAAGAGCTGAAAAACTCTTTTGGCTGCAAAATTGTTGAAGTTCGGAATTTTATATTTCGAAGTTTAAAGTTATTGAGGTTTGAAGTCGAAGTTTACTGCTGAAGCTAATTAATTTATATTTATTGCAGCCAACTCCATTCGCCAGCCATCTCTCGTAGTCTTTATTTTAAAAAAGTTTGAAGTGTAATGTTTGTTTTTCGTTTTGCAGATGGCTGAGGGACGAAAAGCTAATGTTGCTGGAACAAGCAAAGCTGGAGCTAAGGCTGGAAATAATGAAGCTGTCAAAGAAAACGCCTCCAGGCAGGCGATCATCAAAAGCTTGAAGAAATCTTTCATTCCGGAGTCTAAGATCATGTCAAAGTTCGAGAATGTGACTGATACCAACCTTGGGTCTTTCAATCTCGAAGCCTTCATGCGAAAGATATATGGGCAGGGTGGCAATCTTCCGACGGAAGCATCGCGCAACATTGTGCAGAGCGGATTATATGCAGCAGCCGGGTTCCAACCAGGAGTTCGATGTCCAGAGCTGATTATGGAGTGCGCAAACTTCTACAATTCAGACCATCAGACGATTGTTTCTCCGGATGGCATTTTGTTGGCCAACCTTGCACTTGATGCAATTGGCGAGGCATTCGGGATCCTAGCTACAGACAAGATGTTGTACAAATCCAAGGCAAAGGCTAATAAGATGTATGCCACATCTTTTGAGAAATGCATGAAGAGAATCAACACCACCTGGATGAGAAAGCCAAAGCCTCCTGCCGCTAGGCTGCCAAAGCAAATAATTTCAGAGGAGTTGAAGCAGGAATACTGTGATATAATCATGTTGCTCAGTCGAGTTAACGGCAGCCCACAGTCATATGTGTTCGAACCATGGATGTTCTTTTACATCAGCGTAGTGCTCGAAGGGAAGGTGGAAGTAAATTGGGCTCAAATGATCAGTGACAACATTGATGAGCAGTTTCAGAATATAAGGAGAACGAAAACATTCTACATGAGTTCGTATGTCATCTACATGCTTGCTCAGATGACAAAATACAGGGGGTTGGCATACCAAGAGCCGATTGGGTGTGGTTTTAATCAGTTCAAGATTCATGAATCTTGTAGGCAGCTGCATCTCACAAGCGCCGCTGACTTCGAGAGGGTGAATGACGCTTTCACAATGTACATCACGAGGACCCTTCAGCGGAGACTGCAACAGAGGATATCTGAAGAGGCGCAAATGTTGATAGAGGAGTATGGGTTTTGGTTCGTCCAATTCCCAAAGTTTACTTATTTGAGGCTGCCGGGGTACAACTCATACGTCTACCGACTACCGAGGTACCCCACGAACAGAATGATAATGCTTGAGCTGTCTAGGCAACTGGTAGCCTACGACAAAATTATAAGGAAGAAGAAGGGAGGTTTACACTTTCCCATTGTTTTGGGAAACTCACTCGAGGAGTGCCCTTCATTACAGGCAGCCAAGGAGGCAGAAGATGAGTTGCGGTTCTATCAGTTAACTCTCCATACCAGTCGGCAGGATTTTGATCCTCGAGGAAAGATTGGAACAGTGCAGGGTGAGGAATACAGGCATAGGGCTCACTTGGAAGATTTTTGGGCAAATGCTGGAGATGAAGCGGAGATTAGAAAAAGAATGTTTTCCAGGTTGCCTCTTAAATTAATCAGAGAATGTGAAGTGGTCCCAGTGCCGGATCAAGTTGAAGAAGATGCCAGGCTTATTCATCCAGATTATGAATCAATAAAGAACACGCCGATCCCACCACCAGATTGGGCTGAGCCGAAGATTACGGACTTAGACACTTTGTCTATTCCCGTCTTGACTTTTACAAGGACTTGGGTAGAGGAGCACGTCTACAGATTGAGAAGATCAGTTGCCCTCACATACGACCTCATGGGTGATAGAAGGCCACCAATGTTAGCAAAGAGGAAGAAACAAATTGCCCAGGCTGTGGAGCCACCACAGCAGGAAGAACCTATCCAGCCGAAACCTCAAGGATTGGAGGACACATCATCCACTCAGTTGGTGACCCATTCCTCCAGCGTGCGCGAAGTCTCGCTGTTTGCGGATCAGAGGGTTCGAAGGAATGAAGCACCAGAGGTTGGAGAAGTTAACCAGCCAATGCCAAGAGAGCTGGACAGTCAGAGTGCTAATGTTCCTGAAGGTGCCAATCAGCCAGATGGGGGAGAAGAGACGGAAACAGATACCCACTTTGATTATGCACTTGAGACAGCTTTCGAAGAGGAGGACATCATAGAGTCAAGGGTTGGAGCTCATGAGGAGAGTGATCAACACATAGAGATAGTTGAGCCTCAACAGAATATTGCTCGGAAGGAGGTTCATGAAGTGGAGGCAACTGAAGAGCAGCCCCTTATTATTCACGACACTCAGCGTAATTGGCTCTCACATGCAATAAGGAAAGATCAAGACGATGATGCTGACCTGGCAATCGAAATGGAGGAGCTTCTAAATAGAACAAGTAAGTCACCGAAAAGGAAGAGGGCAAGGAAGTATTCAAAAATGGAGACTAATGAGGCCGGTTCACACACCCTCCATATTTCCGTTCCAAGGGAGGATCGTGACTTAAGTGACGCAATGCCAGAAAATTACACCGTCACCACAATTGAATTGGGACGTCCTTCTGGAGTGCAAGTGGTTGAGGAAGCTGAAAGTTCATTCCAAGCGTTGAGGGACAGGCTAGTGAAAAAGGAGGGAAAGTATAAGAGATTGAAGAAGGAGCACAAGGCATTGGTTGAATATGTGCAACATCTAGCACGTCCGGGTGCTCAGGAGAACCCAGTGGTAGAGCTTCCACCTGAGCTTCCGCGAGAACCAATCAGTGGACTCGAGGAAATGAAGAGAGCTGTCCGAGAGGGAGATAAATGGATAAGCAGTGTTCGCAGTGAGGCGGAGAAATTCATGGCCGACCTTGTCTCCTCTTTTCGGAGTGCATCTGGTATCCTTTCGCGCTTGGATGGTGTCGAGCAAGCTTGGGGTGACACCCATATTTTCCAGGACAAGACTATTCCTCGCCTTGCTATTTTGATGCGTGTGCCCACGCAAACTTTGGTAAATGGAGTGATCCAGGCTGGGGACAGGTATGATTTTCTTGGATGGCATTCGGCTGCATTCACTGGGAAGGGCTTCTTTGACATGGCAGCTACGGAATCTTCCAGAATCAAGAAGGCGATGAGAAATATTCACAAGGGCATCCTCAACACATTGGATGCATTGTTCGCCAGGAGGCTAACTCATGAGGAGGTGGAGGTGGAAGGATTGAAGGCAAGATTGTAGCCTTTCTTCTCTGAGATGAGGACATTTTCCCAGCTTGACTTTGAAAACATCTCTACGTTTTCAACAATTATTCAAAGCACACAGGAGTCTATCGAGACTTGGAGAAAGTCTTGTGATCGATGGGAGCAAATGGTGGGTATCCTTGAATATCAGCTCAATCTTACTCCGTCGATTTCTGAGGAGAAAGTTGATTCAGTGTTGGCCCGGTTCGTAGCTTACGCAGTCAGAGAAAAGAGCAGTGGAAACACGGTCATGGACGAGAATCTTCTAGAAGGATAGTGGGCATTAATTGCCCATAGTGGTCAAGGGGGAATCTGCTATTTTTGGGATCATTAATGACGCCACTCCACCTTCTGGCGGTTTTTAGGGTTAATCTTGTCTAGGGCTGAGGTGGCTCGATCTGAGCCCTCCATTGTAATTTGATCTGGACCATCCGTTGAGGTTGGCCAGCTATATAAAGGGGAGTCCCCTCATTTGTACACTAGTAGTTAGCAATCAGTTGATATCAGAGCAGAATAGAGAGTAGACATTTTTGGAGTTAGAATAGTTTTCATTGCATTGTTTGAAGGAAAAGGGGAATTCTCCCTTTGAGAATTTTTGTAAGAGATTGTCGCGAAGGCTAATCATAATAAAAGCATTTCATTGATGGTGAATTCAACTTTTGTTGTGAGGAGTTTGTGAGGTTTCTTCTTCCTTTGACTTCAAGTAGGATTTAGTTTTCATGCTAATAGTTAGTTATGGGTGTTTATGTTTAATGTAAATGAGCTTCTTGAATCCATACCACTAACAATCTTACTGATGGTAAGTTTGTCCTGCGTGGTCAACTGGAAAACTTTTATACTTAACTTCGGTCAAGATTCGTGTGTAGCTAGGCATCGTTGTGATGGTACTTGCATCATTGAATCGTGATTTGAACATCCTTTTTCTCCTTTGAAGATTGCACTAACCTTGTCGAAGCTGTCCAACAGGAGGCTAGATAACGTTTGGTTGAAGTTCATTGATATTAAGCTTAATATCCCTTGCATTTAGGTTAGAATTTAGATTTTCTAAATCTCTGTAGCCATTCAATTCTGCATACTTTTGGTTAGTTTTAGGAAACTCGCACTTCAAGGCTAAATCATTCGTACGAAAATCCCCTTCAAAGCATATATCTGTTGTTTACTGCAAGTATTCTGAACAATTGTGTAAGTCCCCTCGTAAGAACACAGCAATTCACATCAACCAACTGAGAGTGTTCCAAGTATTTCGGAACCTTGGAGTTGAACGTGCGATCTATCTCGCAATCTTAGCAATACTTTGATCAAGAGAGAATGGAGTAGCCCTCGGACAACTTCGTTCTGCTGATTGGTGCGGTCACGAAAATCACATCAACACCAAGTGCCTAGGTTCTTTGTGGGTCCTGCAGAAAAGAACCCAAATGCCCAAGCCGTACCCAAACCGTACCCACACGGGTTCTTGGGGAAAATATGAAAAACCCGGTAACTTAGGAAATTTCAGCAAAATAAGTGCTCCATTAACTGATTGCACAAAAGGTAAGTCCTTTGCATAGACTCAAGTGGCTGAGAGAAGTTTTGAGCAGCTTAAAAGAAAGGTGATGGAAGCTCCAACACTTGCCTTAACATACTTTGAGAAGATCTTTAGCATTGGGTGTGATGCTTCAGTAGTAGCTATTGGTGCCTAGTTGAGCCAAAGAGGCAAGCATATTGCCTACTTAAGTGAAAAGGCAAATGATGCAAAGAAGAGGTGTGGCACTTATGATAAAGAATTGTATGCTATTGTTTAGAAATTGAAACAATGGAGGCACTACTTGTTGCAGATAGAATTTGTTTTGTTGACTGACAATCAAGCACTAAAATATACCAACTTGCAAGCCAAATTATCGCAAAAGTGTGCCAAATGGATCTCCTTTTTATAAAGTTATACATTTGTATTACAGCATGTGAATGGCAAAACTAATGTGGTGGTTGATGTTTTAAGTAGGAGGTGTAATCTACTCGTCTCAATGACCAACAAGATTGTCAAGTTTGAAGAAATAAATGAAGAATATGCATTTGATCCCTAGTGCAGTAAAATTAGCACTGCTCTAAAACATCTTGCCATTGCAAGAAATGAATTCTCTAATAAATACTTATTGGCAGATCAACTTATGTTAAAAGGATTCCAACTTTGTATTCACACAAGGTCCAAGCAAGAAAAACTAATTAGGGAAGTACATTCAAATGGCTTGGGGGACACTTTGGAGGGGAGATGTTATTTGACCTCAATTAAGAAAAAATGTAAATAAGTTTGTTCATACATGCAGTGTTTGTCAAGTTTGTAAAGGTTGACAACAAAACGCAGGTTTGTACAAACCAGTGCATGTACCTAATGACAAGGGAGTCTCCATGGATTTTGTGTTGGGAATACCTCATTCTCAAAGAGGTAAGATTCTCTATTATTACTCACAACATTCAGTGCAAAAAGACTATCAAGGCAAGTAAGATTGCCGATTTGTTCTTTAAAGAAATTGTGCATTTGCATGGACTGCCCAAGATTATTACTAGTGGTTGGGATACAAGGTTTCTGAAACATTTTTGGATGACTTTGTGGAGAAAGATTGATATTAAATTGCAGTATAGTTCTGCCTACCACCATAAAATGGATGGGCAAATGGAGGTGGTGAATAGAAGTTTGGGTAATTAGCTTCAATGCCTAGTTGGTGAGAATCCAATGCAATGGTATTTGGTTTTGGCATAGGCTGAGTTTGCTTTTAGTTTTAGCATCAACCAGTCTAACAGTAAATCTCCGTTCTAGGTTGTTTTTGGAAACAATCCTATGGAGTTGTTGATCTCATTGATCTTACTAAAGGAAGATGGATTAATAAAGATATGGTGGATTTTGCCAAGCATACCAGAAGGTGCACCAACAGTTGAGGCACCAGGTACAGCTAACCAGTGAACAATATAAAAGAAATATAGATCTACATTGGAGAGAAAAAGGTGTATCAGGGAGGTGAGCAAGTCATGGTTTACTTGGGTAAAGATAGATTTCCTGAAGGCACTCACAACAATTGAAGGCAAAGAAAATTGGCCCTTACAAATAATAAGGAAAATTAGTGAGAATGCCTATTTGATAAACTTGCATGAAGATTTTAAGCATTCCTATATTTAATGTTGCAGATCTTTACCCCTATCTTTCAGGTAGTGAAAAAGTTCAAGATGAGAACATACTAATAGATTTGACCAGTCAATTGCCACAAAAAAGAGGAGCAGATTGAAATGATAGTATTTAGTGAAATGGCTTGGTTTACCTAACTTCAACTACACCTGGGTCACCGAAGAAGAACTCATTAAATTTACAAAATCATATTCCTCTGAACCTGAAGGTCCAGAATTTTTAAATGACGGGAAGAGGATGTAACCAACCCTTTGTGAAGGGTCTTCCACTATCTGTCAGTTTCTTTTTGTTTTAATTTTTTTTGAATTTTGGGTTGTAACTTCCATTAGTGGCCATTGTTATGGTCTTTTCTGGGGTTTTTCCCTTGTTTAGATTCTCAACTTTTGTGTACAATAGGAGTTTTTTGGTCTGGACTTGCTAGTAGTGAAAACAGAGGAATTTTCTGTTGTACTGAAGCAGAGGAATAAAAGGATTATCTTCTAGCTAATATCTTGATGTATGTTGTATTTCATTTTTGTGCTGATAGTGCCTTAATAGTGTTGGCATGAATATTTGGAGAGTTTGAATAAGATGCTGTATTGTACTTGTATTTTTTGTTGATCTATTTTGATCCATTATCAGTTAGAGCACAGTAGTTATCTTGCAGCAATAGAGGTTGTCTGCATCACTATTTTAGTCATTTCTAAACTTGATTAATCAGTGTTTTTAGAACCTACTACACCATACAAGGTACAGTGATCTGTTTGCCCATATTAAATAATTTTAAATTTAAGAAAAAAGGGACCTCAAAAACTTTAAGGAAAAGTGATGCTGATTTCTGTTTAGACTACAGTTACAAGTAGTTACCTCCACCCAAATGACAGTTCCTGCTCCAACGATTTTCAGAGTCTTAGCTGAAAAGCATAAATCAGCTAGTGAATGCGCTGGAGATTTGTTGTGACCTTTTCACACATCGCCCCATTCAAGATGGGGACCCCTAATTTTTGCTCCATTCTGGTCTTTTTGGCTTTGGTTTTTGTGTCTCTCTCTCTCTCTCCGTCTGTCTCTTTTCTATGGTCTGCTTCCTGGGGACGTTCCCGTCTGCAAGCTTCAACATGAATTTGGCCAAGTTTGAAATTAGGGTTTGAGTCTTTCCAGCCAATTTGAAGTCAAACGAGGTGAATACATTGAAAATTGAGCTTAACATTGTTGTCAGCATGTTTCCAGCAGGCTCTCAGCAAATTTTCATCCGATTCTGAGGTACTTACTATTTTTAGTAAGTATGAAATTTGCAGTTCGTCAGCAATTTTGAGCTTCCGACATCACAAGCATTCAGATATCGGGCTACTTATGCAAAATTTGAGTGAAAACAGGCGACTTACTATTTTTACGGCTTCCGGCACGAATTCAGGGTCCAGATGCAAAGATTTTCTTTGCATGTCTGGATATTCCTTCTGGGTTTTTCGAGACCTTCATGGTATAACATGCAAACGAGATGACCACTTTCAGGATTCACCGAGGCTATTTTTAGGGTTTGCATGTCGAGGTTTCTTTTGCATGTCGGGTGATTCCTGATGGTTTTTCGAGAGCTTCGCGATGGCGTGACATGCAAACGGAGATCCTCACTCAGTAAGGAACTTGCTATTTTTAGCAGGTGTGTCCCCAGCCGCTTCCCAGCAATTCAGAATCATGAGCTGATCGCAGTGCCACAGAAACGAAAACAAACAGAGATCATTTGATACACATGCAGAGCAAATTAGGGTTTCCAGCTTCGGGACCTAAAAAGAGGGGCAAAAAGTCAGAATTTTCAAAAACCGATGTAAACCATCGCGATCAGCATTCTTCAGGCTATCTGCTGCTGAAATTTCAAGTCAAACGGAGTACTTACTATTTATAGTAAGTCAGATTGGAAGCATGCTAAAAATAGTAAATCAGTTGCATGCGTCAGTGTCGGCAGACAGGTCACGTGGTGAGGAACGCCTCATCAAAATTTCAACTCAATCGGAGCATGGGAGCTATCAGAAACATGAGGTTACTATTTATAGTAAACCACCTTCATAAACAGGCTAAAAATAGCAGGGTGATTAAAAATGGCAGTATCGACAGGACAACGAGGTCATAAGGATGCAGTGTGCAAAATTTCAAGTCGTTCTGAGATTCCGAGATGCAAAATTCAGAGGGCTTACTATAAATAGTAAGGCATGGAAGAACTGGCAAAAATGAAGAAAAAAATGGCTAAGGCATGAAAAGTTCATCCTTCATCAGGGGCAAAATGCGCCCATCTCAGCTGGAGGTCATAAAAAAAATTCTCAGTATGAAAGCTCGTCCTCCTGCCCAAGCAAAATGCGCCCTGCTTGATGAAGAAGCAAAGATGTTCAAGAAAAAATATGCTAAGTATAAAAATCCACCTCCCTATGCTAAATGCGCCCAACAAGCAAAAGGGTCAAATTAGTCAAAGTGTTTCATCCTTCAGCATAGGCTAAATGCGCCCACATGCTAGCAAGATGCTAAAAACTTTCTAAGGCAAGAAACTCGTCCTCCACCCTAGGCTAAATGCGCCCATTCTTCTCAAGAGCTGAAATGCGCCCAAGTTCATAAAAGTCAAAGGAGTCAATGAAGTTTATCCTTCACCCTTGCCTAAATGCGCCCATACTTCAAGTTTCATCCTCCTCCTAGGTGGAAATGCGCCCAAAGCATGGCAAGTCAAGACAAAAATAAAGCAAAGTCAAGCTGGTCAACAAGTTCATCCTGCTGCATAGGCAAAATGCGCCCAAAATGGGCCACATGAGGACAAAAGTTGGAAGTTGAGGAGTCACTTGAGAAAAACGTTGGGAGTTTCATCCTCCATGCATGCTGAAATGCGCCCACATTTGAAGTCAACAAGTCAAAAAGGAAGGCGTTAGAAACTTTCATCCTCCACCCCATGCAATATGCGCCCATCCTCTTCAACATAAGAAATGCGCCCATGTTTAGCAAGAAAGTCAAAGAGTCAAAGGAATTTCATCCTCCTACATGCCTAGAATGCGCCCATCCCCTTCTAAGTGTTGAATGCGCCAAGATGTAAGGTGAGAATGGTGAAACAAAAGAGTTAAGGCGTTGAAAATAAAGGTGGTGAAAATAAGGAGTTACCAAGGCGTTGGAGTTATTCTTTCCAAATGTGCTAAGTACGCCAAGATGGTGGGTGATGGAAAATAAAATATTGCTTGGGCATTGAAGATGCTAAACCTGCAAGGTGGTGAAGTAAAGTGGCTAAGGCGTGGAAGTAGAAATCCTTTTGCAAGTATAAAATGCGCCTAGGGTATTGATGATGGTTGCTAAGGCGTTGGATATTTTATGAAGAATAAAATACAAAGGGATGAATAAAATAAAGTATATGATGAGTGATGGGAATTTTTCTAAGGCATTGGAGCTTCAAAAATATTTTTCAAGTGTGGAGTAAAATACGAAGTGGTGGCTAGAAAAATAAAATGTGCCAGGCACCTCTATGAAAAAAATTTCTAAGTGAAGTTGATATTTTCACAGGCAAAATTGATCGAGTTGGATATAAAATTTTCTAAGGCAAAATTTTCGAAGTGATTCAAAAATTTTCTAAGGCACAAAATATTCTCCCTTAGAAAAATGCCCAAGTCTGGAGAGGTGATGGAATTTTCCTTGAAACACAACAGAGTTGCCAGAGATGAAATCAGATGATGCCAGCTGCACATAATTGATACAAATTTTCCAAGTCAGAGCAAAATTCTCAGAGGGGATCGAAGAACGAGGACAAAATTGTTGAAAGAATAATTTTCTAAGGTTCAAAATTCAGAGAAATAAAATGAACCCGTTCGTTGTGCACCCATGGGTTCGATGCGTTCTGGAGAAAATTTTCTTCTGGGTATCGAAGATTATCGATGAGGAGTGGATTTTAAGGTCTTCCGCAGCTTGTCGAGGATTCTGGGATGAAGATTTTAAATGGGCACCAAGTTGATGAATTTCCTAAGGGAAATTTGAAAATTTTCTAAGGCAAAATGAAGAAAATGTGTTTTCAAGGTAAGATCCTCCAGACGATGAATTTGAAAGAAACTGCCTAGGTAAATTTGCTTCAATCCTTCGTGAAGATAGTTTACTTGAGCCAGAAATGAATAAAATCGAGGTTATCAGAGCTCCAGCAGGTGAAATGAATTTCTCAAAGATGAAGTTTATCTAAGGCATGAACTTGAACGCAAAGTTTGAAGATCAGGTGAGTGAGTTAGGTTTATATCATGAAGTATTCTAATACCCCTCTCCTTGCTTGTTTTGCAGGAGAAGTGTTGAGGCCAGAGCACGATGACTTGAAGTGGAAGCACGATGAAGATGAGTTTCAATCTCGAAGGAGGAAAATTTGCAAGAAAATGGCTAAGTGTTAAGACTTAGTATAACTCGAAGTGACGAAGATGAAAACCCTCAAGTGAAAGAAGATCGAGAACAGTGTGAACGCGTCTACAAATGGAATCTTCTAGAAGGATGATGGTGGACATTATGGCGCATTTATTACCCCACTCTCCTCTGTGGCGGTTTTTAGGGCAATATTATTTAGGGCTGAGGTGGCACGATTCTGGCCACTCTATTGATTGTAACCCTAGCCGTCTTTTGGGACTTGGCTAGCTATATAAAGGGGGAGTCCCCCTCATTTGTAATGCATTAGATTAGACATTGGAATAGTAGACAGTAGACATTGAGAGAGTATTAGCATTAGAATTAGATAGTGTAGCATTGTAGAGCATTTTGCATAATTTGGAGAAGAAAGAAAGTTTTCCCTTTGAAAACTTTTGAGGAGATTGTTGTGTAACACATTTTATGATAATAGATCTTTTCATTGATGATGGAATTCGTCTTGTCATGAAATGCTAGCAAGGTTTCTTCTTCCTTTCATATCCAAGTAGCTTAATTTCATGCAAGTAGCTTACTTTGGTGTGTGGTGTTTTACTAAGATAGCTTCGCTTTATTCCATACCACTAGCGGCTTGTTGATGATAAGTTCGCCTTGTGTGGTCAACTGGACATTACCTTGAGTTTAACTTCAGTTGTGATTTATATGCTTATATGCGTCGTTGTGATGGTGTATGCATGTTAAGTCATAATTTGAACATCTTTTGCTATTTCCCTTGAAGATTGCACCGATTTTGCTGAGGCTGTCCGACGGAGGCTAGGTGAAATCCGGTTGAAGTCTATTGAAATGAAGCTCCACATATCCTGCATTTAGAATAGAACATAAACTTCTTAGGCCCTACACCCTTTTAAATTCAGTTCATTTCCGGTTAGAATTAGGAAACTTGCGCTCACCTGCCAAACCATTTGAATCACACGAAAGCCCTTAGTCTACTGTTTGTTGTTAGCCTTCGAACAATTGTGTAAGTCCCCTTGACATACCAACAATATCACATCGAGCCAAACTGAGCCTATTCGCACTCAAGGAACCTTGGAGTTGAAAGCATGATCTTACTCGCAATCTTAGCATGCTGAATACTTTGTTCAAGAGAGGATAGAGCGTCCGTTGGGAGACTTTATTCTGTGTTGGTGCGGTCTCAAAAACCACGTCAACAAGATTCAATGCATTTGTTGCAGAGTTATTTAAATGGCATTCCATGTACTCTGTCAATCCATAAGTTAAGATGATATGGAACTGTATGTGGACCCACTTCCCTGATTTGTTTCAGCAGCTAATATAATGAAAAGCTATCTTAATACTAGATCAGTTGGACATAAAATTTGATTGACTTCAGTATTGCACGTGAGGAGTTATTCATCTCGTCATTTGGAGGGATGTATATGCCATACCAACTTTGACAGCAAATTATCTGTAACTTCAATCTTCTATTATTCTCACTAGGAAAATGATTCATGCATTGTGGTTTCAAGGTAGAAACTTGAAGCCAATTTCAGTTGACTGTGAAGTTAAACAGAGTATAAGCCATAATGAGGGTAACTGAACAAGACAAAGTATATAGTTTCAAAATTTGAAACAGTACCGAGGGTCAAGGACAGCAGGTCGCCTTAAATGGTTAAAAGGGATGAAGTAATATGAATGCTAGGGGCTAGCAGAGTCAAAGCAGCTGAAGTGGACCATTAAAAAAATTCAGCTACAAGGGAACACTATTTATGTGGAGTAGGATCATACAGAAAATAATTTCTCCAAATCAATGTTACTGTTTTTTTCTCTCTTCTGTACATAATTTTGGCTTATCTAATTGATTAATGATAGCATAGTTATAACTTTTGTCCATCAAAATGATTAGAAAAGCATTGCTATGGTATTACTGTCTCCCTCGAAATAAATTTTCTTTATTAAGCTGATTAAGATAGCATAGTTTTGCATATCAAACTGATTAGAATAGCCTTGGCCTTACTTATTTAGACTTTTGCATCATTCTGTAACACAGTGTACAAAACTTAAGTATGTCCACAGGCTGCATTGACCCATTACAAGTACCTGTGTATTTTAAATTACTTCTTCAGGATTATCCTATACACACTGAATTTAAACAAGGTAGACTCAAAGAAAGTTACTTGTCAGGAGCTCCGCATCTCAACTCAAAACTTGCCAAGAACCCCATGGAGAATTCAGAAATCCCTGTGAGCACTATGCAGTAACATGCTACTCATAGCTATGTTCTTGTACACAAACAAAAGAAGAAAAAATGTCAGGTAATATTTATTAAAGATCAATCAAATCTGTTCTCTGCAAAAACAAAATTGCTATAGTACAATATTGAATTCAATTAATTCAGTAGAACGCATTTATTGGACAGCAAATGATTCAAATGCCATGAGAAAAATTACTGCAATAATGGTGAATAAAGCCTCATCAATAGCATAACTTATACCCATCAAACGGTCATGCAGGAAAGAATTATCTCTATTTTCTCTAGATTTAAGACTTCTAAAAAGAAAACTTGTGCACAAAACAAAAGGAATGTTGATGGAAAGTTGAAATCGGGATAGAGAAAAAAAACATACCAGAATAAAGGAGAAATTGAATTAGAATGGCCGAGGAGGCTTCTCTAAAACTGCAGAAAAATAAACTTCTTTATCATCCTTATCCTTCTTCGGAACCACCATCCATTTGTGTTTCTTGTATCTAAGCTGAAGAAAAATATATAAATAGTCATCCAAATCCGTTTTAGTACAGAAAAAACCATCGATCCAGAGTAATCCTCCAGGCCTCAAAACTCTGTCCCAATCAAATATCACAAAATCCAGGAACTGTAAATCTATCCAACTATCCAGAAATCGACTAGTATGTATAAGATCCAATGTATTGTCAAAAAAAGGTAACCTCTGATTGATGGTTATGTAAAGAGGAACAAGTCCTCTGAGTGCAATAATCTCATTGAAAGGAGCCCCAAGATTCATGGTAGCAGAAACAATTGTCACATTGAACTCTCGCATTCTAGCAGCAAATGTCCCACTTCCAACACTGAAATCTAATCCTATTCTTATCTCCCCAGGTTTGATATTCAGAATATCTGAAATAAGAAATTCTTGATTGGTTGAAGTGTTTTGCACCTCCATCCATTTAGGCAATTCAGACTTTGTGAGATTAAAACATTCAGCACACTTGTAAAATCCTTTTCGAGTCTTATTGTTTGCTAGGCATGTAAAATTCTTGCACTGGTAATGACTCCATCGAACATTTCGATCATCAGGAAGCTTCCAGAGGGATTCATTGATAGGAAATGGCTTCTGATAAAATTTAGGAGCCCTGGCTAGACATCTTCTTCTAGGTAAAGGATCACATCCATGAACCATTAGTCTTTGAGCTACATGCCAGTCATCATTGCAGTAATCTCCAATGTCATACCCCATGTATTCTTCCAGATCTTCCTTCATAGATAAGCAAGCATGGCCTATGCTTGTAAAGGTTGCATTTGCTCCCAGAAAATTCTTCTTACCCAACCTGTTTTCCTTTACTGTTATATACTTGCGAATCTCTTCTATATGAAAGAAATCCTCCATTCCTTTGAGTTTCTCCTTGGAATTTCCCGCTAGTTTAAATGAGTCTAGAATCTGGTCATTAGCATTTTCATTTTCAGGTTCTAGATGCACTCCAGGAAGTCTTAGTTGTTCCAAAAAGAGTTTAATGGCATCTAAAGGGGGAAGAATTTCGAACAAAAGTGTGTTGTATTTCAACCGCTCAGACTCAAGCATCTTTGAGCCTTCAGGTTCTTTCTCACGCATTTCCTCCACTACCTTCCCAATTTTGCTCTGTATGTCCTCAACTTGTTGCTTGATATCCTCAAGCTTGGAAGAGAGTTCTAATGCAGAATTTTTTAGATCTTGTTTACTGGCATAAAAGGGCTTGCAGAGATTGACATCATGCAAAATGAAACCTGCAGAGTAAAGCTTCACTAAGCTTGACAAGCTGAGGAGAACTACCAGCACTCCTAGTACTAAGTGGAGATTGAATACCACCTTATAGAACTTGCGCCTTGGATAACAAATTAATGTCTGCATTTTCTAAGTTTAGAGTCCAATCCTAACGTAGAGAATGCAGCAAATCTTTTGAAACCTCCTTGCAAGTAAAAGTTTGAGGAATGGTTTAATTTCTGTATGATGATTTCCAAGGCTTCTGTTATCACGTAGGCAAGAAACTAGGATCTCTTCCAGAATCCTAGGTATAGAACAGCACAAAAGTCAAAAATGCAGTAACTAGTTTGACCACTCCATCCGAATCCCATTGCAATCACTCTCACTGAAGGACTTGGAATAAGTGTCATCAGATACCATTACAGAAATAGCCCAGGGAAAAATTGGCCTATGGAGACTGCACTATTGACCTATTGTATGTTTTCGAGTCTGTGGAGGGGCGGAACTCTTTTAAAATGCCCTTTTCAGACCTCCAACCAGGTAAACTGCAACAATTCAATTAATATGCATAAACATATCAAGCATTATAAAATAGATATTTACAAAAGAATTTTAGTTTGATATTCTAAATTTTGAAATAAAGGGACAGTATAACTACATACCTGCTCTAATTGAAACACGTTGCAGTGATAACTGATGAGTTATTGTATCCAGGAGGAATTGATCTGATAAAAATGACTGTCGGCAGTGCTCCAGCAGAAGAGTTAGTTCCCTAGGTTACTGACAAATGTCCATTATCTATCAAAAACTAAATTTCTATGTCAGAAGCAAAAACTTTACCAAAAGAAACTCAGTTTAAGCCAGGAAAGGGTATGAGGCAATGAGGCAGGTTCTATTATGGAAATCAAAATGAAACTTGGTATCTAGTCTTGAGATGCAGAGGCAATTTTCTGCTCAAGGTTTCTGAAAATTCTTAAGTGGGAGTCAGAATATCATAAGAAGAGGATACAGACGATATCACCGACAAAAAGTGTAGCCCCCTATTGGATTCTGATTGGGAAAAAAAGCAACAAGAGAGAAATGGAGGACACCATATAGGTGCAAAAACTGGTTCAGAGATTCAGAAAGCACTCATCTTGAAAGATAGATGAATGAACATTTAATTAGCATAGCCAACGATGCCAGACTATAATAACATATAAGCAATGTGCTCTGCGCTGTTTCCATAACACCCATATAACAAATTGGTTATAAAAACCAAGACCAGAATTCTCTATAAAAACATCAAGATCGAAGTTCTAGTAAAATAAGCAAAAACCCACAAAATAAATACTGTAATAAGTGCGGGAAAACATACGTGCCTACTATATGTGTTAAACGCACAACGTAAAAGGGTCAAGCGGGAACCTGGTGGGAAGGTCAACTATGGACTTTAAAATTGTACCCAAGTGAAGGTCATATTTCAATCAGTGTTTGAATTTGACGGTTTGTTGAATGTTTCGGCATTTTCAAAACTTTCCCTGTATAAAAAAGCATACGTAGTAATACAGCTCTCAAATTGAATACCTGATTCGAGTGTACTTCTCAACTTATGGAAATGAACAGAAGTTTTATATTCATTCTCATGGACGAGAAACACTTATGCTCACTATTTCCCTTATAAATATTCTTAAAATGGCCATCAAATTGAATACCTAATTCAAAGGTATTTATGTACTTTATTGAGAATGGCATTGACTGTCATCCAAAAATTGCAGATTCATTCCAAACCATATGGAATGAATCTGCTTCCTCAGATACAGTACTTACCTGAGCAACTTCAGTGCCAGTCCTTTTCTTGAAGTGTGTTAGGTTCTCTTGAATAATTAATAAACATGAAATGGTGGCAATAGAAAAGAGCAATGGCACATTGGAACATGAAGTTTTGCTTAAGGACAAAATCAGTGAATGGAACTGTGTAGCTTACACATTTCAATACAATCTAATATTATATTAGCTCACATACTTCAATAAATATTATATTAGCTCACATACTTCAATATAATCCAGTATTCTATCAGTTCACACCCTTCAATATAGTATCATGCTGAGCCTCGAGTTAATACAAGTTCATCTCACAATTTTAAAATGTGGAAAACAAGGAAATACCCATCTCAAGTGACCTTTCACAACCATGAGATGTGGATGTTATCCTGCTCAAGTGGGAAAGTTAAACAATTTTATATTCACTCAATGCTACGGACTGGTATTAAAAAAATATTTGTGGGAAAAGTTGAAAATTTGGCATTCACTCAATGCCATGCACTCGCTTTAAAAAATATATTCTGGGGAAAAACAACTGCCTTGACTGAATGCCGGTGCCTCCTTATCCACTAAGAGAATTCAACACCACTAAAGATAATGTGATGAAGAGACGCAGTGTATTACCAGTAGATGGCAACTAAAGCAAAGATAAAAGCTCAGATGATGTTCTCAATTCCAGTGACCCAAAAATATATAAAAATATGGCGTGTGCAAGCAGGAATGATAATTAAGGATAAGACTAGCATATTATTACGTTGGCACTAATTTAAGGATCTTGTAGCTGTCAAGGGGACATTGGGAGAAAATTGAGATCATACAAGCTTGGGGCAAAAAAAAGAAATAACTGATAAAGAGGATTGTACACTTAAGCTTCCTGTAAACCATTCTTAATAGCTTGGACAATATAATTGCATCGTTTTGGTTTATAGCTACATGTTCCTTTATTATTTTAATGAGTTGACTTCTCGGACGGTGCTCTTTAACTCCATATGGTCTCTTTCAATAATCAGTTTTAAATATATATTATCAACTTACCCCTTTTAGTGCTCACTTTAATAAATATTTTATAAAGGAAAATTGAACTGCCAAACTATCATCATAACTACTTTGAATAAAATTATTGTTTCTTTCTAATATTGGAAAATGTTAGGTGATTTGAATATGACATCAAATGTTTGCAATTCATAGCCAAGCAAATTGCTATACCGAATATCACTTGACTATTGTAATAGTGAAAATTATATATGCATGTTCTTTTTCCTTTGTGTTTTAAGTCTTTTTTTTTTTTTTTGATAACTCAGAGGTATCCCCAATCCTCGCGTCTAGGGCTCATATCTGCAACTCCGCCCAGCGATTTCAACCACCCTTGCCTTGGTCTTACTTTTTTGTCAAGTATTTTTTTTTGGGGGGAGGAGGCGAGTGGAGGCAAGACCAATCCTCTGGAGGCACAGACCGCACTTGACACGACCTGTACCATTATCATGCAGGAGCATGAGTTGACCTCGAGACCTATATGGGATGAACCCAAAGCCCTTAACCAACCATGCTAATAGTTTCAGGATGTTTGAGAGTGGTTTCGAATCTCTGGGAGTTATAATGCAAATTCTAGTTTTTGGAAGATCTTAAAAAGTTTTAGACTTAGTCAAATTTCAATAATCAACATGTCAAATTTCAGTAATCAGGAGGTCAAATTCCAGTAATTAGTAAGTTTAATCATATTTCTCTCTCATTATGTATCCCTTATGCTCTAGACCTCTCTCACACTCTCTTTCCCTCTATACTTCTCTCTATCTCACCATTCTCTCTCTCTCTCTCTCCCCCATTTATATCCCTCTCCCTCTCCCTCTCTCCCTCTTTCTATTTGTCTCTTTTTGTCTCTCTCTATCTCACCTATTTCCCTCTCTACTCTCTTTCTCTATCCCTCTCTCCCCCTCTTTGTCTCTCCCTCTCTCCCCCGCTTTGTCTCTCACTCTCTCCTCTTTATCTCACCATTCTCTCTTTGTCTCTCTCACTTTCTCCATCTCTTTGTCTTACCATTCTATCTCTACTTCTCTTTATCTCACCCCTCTATCCCACCCTCCCTCCTTTCCTCTCTCTTTCTATATCTCTCTACTTTTTATCTCACCCATCCCTTTCTACCTCTCCCTCCGTCCCACCTCCCTCTCTCTCTCTTTCTCATTCTCTCATTCCCTCTCTACTCTCTATCCATCTCACTTTCCCTACCCCCATCTCTCTCTCTCCTTCCCTCTCTACTTTCTCTCTCACCTATCTCTTCATCCCTCCCTACCTATCCCTCCCTCTCTACTTCTCTATATATCCCCTCTCCCTCTCTCTACCTACCTCTCCCTCCATTACTTCCTACTCTCTCTACTCTATCTCACCATTCTCTCTCACACACAAACACCTCATCTCCCTCCCTTCCCCCACTCTCTCTCTCTCTCTCTCTCTCTCTCTCTCTCTCTCTCTCTCTCTCTCTCTCTCTCTCTCTCTCTCTCTCTCTCTCTCTCTCTCTCTCTCTCTCTCTCTCTGCACTCTGTCTCCTCTTCTTCCTTCCTCCCCTCTCTACTTCTCTCTATCTCTCCTCTCTCTCTCTCTCTCCCCTTTCCTCTCTACTTATATTTATATTCCCTCTCCCTACCTCTCTATCTCACCTATGTATCCCTCCCTACCTCTTTCCATCTCTACTCTATCTCTCTTCTCTCTCCCTCTACCTACCTCTCTCTCACTCTCTCTCCCTCTCTTCCCTCATCTTTCTCTCACTAAATCCTCTCATCTCACCTTGTTATATCTCTACTTATCTTTATATCCCCTTTCCCTCTCTCTACATACCTCTCCCTCCATCACTCTCAGTATCTCTCTTTGTCTCTCTATCTCACCTATGTCTCCCTCTCTACCTCTTTCACTATCTCTCTCTCTCTCTCTCTCTCTCTCTCTCTCTCTCTCTCTCTCTCTCTCTCTCTCTCTCTCTCTCTCTCTCTCTCTCTCTCTCTCTCTCTCCCCTTCCCACCTTCCCCTTAGTGTTTAGGGTTGAGGGTATAGGACTAAGCGTATAAGGTATAGAGATTAGGTTTAGGATATCAAGTATAGGGTTGATGGTATTGGGTTTAGGGTTTATGGCACAAGGTTGAATGTAGGGTTTAGGGTACAAGGTTGAATGTAGAGTTTAGGGTTTAAGCATAGGGTTGAGGGATAATGTTTGAGGGTTGAGGGTATAAGGCTAATTGTATAGGGTATAGGGATTAAGGTTTAAGATATTGGGTATAGGGTTAAGGTTATAAGATATAGGGTTTAGGGTATAAGTATAGGGTTAAGGGATAATGGACAAAGTTTAGTGTATAAGATTGAGGTTATACAGTATAGGGATGAGGTTTGAGGGTGTAGAGATTATGGTTTGAGGAATAGGCTTGAGGGTTGAAGGTATAGGGTATAGGTATTAGGGTTTAGGATATTCGGTATAGGGTTGAGGGTATTGGGTTTAGGGTTGAGAGTTTATGGTACAAGGTTGAATGTAGGGTTAAGGGTATAAAGATAAGTGTATAGGGTATAGGGATTAGGGTTTGAGATATTGGGTATAGGATTTAGGGTTTAGGGTTTGAGTATAGGGCTAAGGGATAATATTTATGGTTTAGGGTATAAGGTTGATGGTATAGGGTATAGGGATGAGGGTTGGTGGTGTAGGGTTTTGAGTTTAAGGTATAGGTTTGAGGGTTGAGGGATAGTGTTTAGGGTTGATGGAATAGGGTTAAGTATATAAGGTATAGGGATTAGGGTTTAGGATATTTGGGTATAGGGTTAAGGGTATTAGGTTTAGGGTTGAGGGTTTAGGGTACAAGGTTGAATGTAGGTTTTAGGATTTAAGTATAGGGTTGAGTGTATTAGGTTAAGTGTATAGGGTCTATAGATTAGGGTTTAAGATATTAGGTATAGGGTATAGGGTGTAGGGTATAAGGTATAGGGTTAAGGGTTGAGAGTGTAGGGTTTACTGTTTAAGTATAGGTTTGATGGATAATGTTTAGGGTTTACGGTATAAGGTTGAGGGTATAGGGTATAGGGATGAGAGTGTAGGGTTTAGGATATTCAGTATAGGGTTGAGGGTATTGGGTTTAGGGTACAAGGTTGAATGTAGGGTTTAGGGTTTAAGTATAGGGTCGAGGGTTGAGGGTATAAGATTAAGTGTTTAAGGAATAGTGATTAAGATTTAGGATATTGGGTATAGGGTTTAGGGTGTATGGTTTAGGGTATAAGGTATAGGGTTAAGGGTTAAGAGTGTAAGGTTCAGGGTTTAAGTATAGGGTTGAGGGATAATGTTCAGGGTTTAGGGTATAAGGTTGAGTGTATAGGGCATAGGGATGAGGGTTGAGGGTGTAGAGTGTTGATGGGTGTTTTTGCACCTTCTAAACATAGGCAGTGTGTAGATGCACTACCTCTCTTGAAAGGCAATCTCCAACAACAATTTGTTGAAAATTACCCCAATGTCTCTCAGGTGTCAGGTCATGACTTGCTTAGAATGTCTTAGTTGTTTTGATGTGATTTTTCTAGTAATCACAGGGCAAACTTACGAAGTAAAGTTGGAGGAGAATCAAATCTTCCAATGGGGTTCTTAAGATGGGGATGTTGATACACAATTGTTGTAGGTTCAAACAACAGTCTAGAACTCCTTTTTCAGCTTTAGATTTAGCTTTACTATGTGCAATGAACCTTAGCTTGGGTTACTTCTAAACAAAAGGAAAAAGGGCAAGGTAGAGAGAAAGTTCCTAGACTCGAAACGAGCAATGAACAGTGACAATGGAGAACCCTACTATGGACAACCTTCCTAAAATTGAATTCCACTTAACTATATTACTTCACAGTCTCATGAAATTAGTGCAAGCTTCTAAGGACTACAAATATTCAACCATTCATTCACCATAAGCATGAATAAAAGATAGAAATTTAGCTCAGCTTTCAATTTATGCCCAAACTAACTTTACACAACTATTTACCATCAATAAACAACAAAAAGTATGGACAAAGAAAGTCGCCAACACACAATAGAATTCTTCAATATCAATGCACAACATTAACTAATCTACTAAAGCAAGCTAAAACATATAAAACAATAGAGCTAATCTACTCAAATCTACTAACTAAGAGAACAAGAATGATGAAACATGCAAAGGAACTCAAGAATCTGCCAAAGTTAATGAATTTCTATTAAAATTCCAGCAACATGTCATTACAACAACTCAACTCTCTCTTGAAAATGAGAGGAGACCCCCTATTTATAATGTCCAAAAATCAAAATGAATGGCCAAGATTGATTTGCATTGTGTTGACAAGATTCACTACAAATTAAGGTTTCACCTACCCCCAAATATATTACAATTTAAAATTGCATCTTTGTCATGTGGCCTATTTTGTCCTCTAGTGAGCAACATTGTAGCTCTTTTGTCTTCTAGTTGATTTCCTTTTGTAGTAGCTACTTGGTGAGGAACTCATCATCAATTATGGGATTTCCTTCACTTTTCTTGATGGTGGCATATTCAAAAAACTTTATAATCAACGTCTAGAGTTTGTTCCACTCCAATATATCTGACTGGATCACTTGGAAATTTAATTTCCTTGATTTGTTCATAATTTCATCCCAATCTTTGTCACATTTCTACGTGTTCTTTACTACTTGCTCAGATTGAGTGAAGGCTCATGCAACAAATCCCATGAAATTGGGCATGAGTGCATTCACAATCCCATTCTCCATTTTCTTGTGGAAGTATGGCCTCAATTTATTTGAGTCTAGCTCACTGGCAGGCACATCAAGATCTGTCATCAATCTCAAATATTCTCCACAATTTGTCCTAATTTCCTTGACCCAGTTGATATCCAACTCCACCTCATGGAGCACTTGTTCCAACACTTCCTTTCTATGATCTAAGACCAACTTCCATGTCTCTGTGAGCCAATGGTCACCCCTTACCAGAGCAAACTCCTTTTCCCATGATTTATCAAGTATCTTGAGAATAGCCTCAAGCTTGGGATACATAATTCTATACAACTCAAGGAAGTCAGTGCAGAACTTCTTTATTCCCTCAAGTATCTTTTGCACCTCTAGGAACTTGTTGGTTGTCCTGATAGTGCGACCTATCCCTATATTTCCTTTGTAGAGGACATGTCAGAACCAATCCTCAGTGGCCTTTGTCCAATTATTTCTTTTCTCCAACTGGTCAATATGGTCCTTAGATAGAAGCTACAACAATGTTGAGGATGTGGTAGGGAGCTCTTTGACTAATGACCATTGTTGGATGTATGTTGTTGAGCCAACAACCTGTGCTTTCAACTCCTCCTTGGAAATCTTATCTTTGTGCATTTGGTGTGCAATGGTGGCCACGAATCCTTGGAGGTGGTCAATCTTTTGCTCTCTTGTCGTGATTCCCAAATCGAGGGTGGAGACATTGTAGCTTACCCCTTCCTCTCCTACAATTGGAGTGGCTATCTGCATAGTTCTAGATCCCAATACATTCATTGTCAACTGGGATCTGACCTTTGGCTTCTTTTCTTTCTTTGTGCTTATTTGGGCTTGAGCCAAGATGGCCTCCAGCCTTGCCCTCAGATCCTTTGGGGTTGGGGTTTTCTTTTCCAATTACTTCTCTAGCCATTCTGGCATTTGAGATTCTCCTTTTGGTGATTCACGATCACCTTCTTCTTTGTGGGCATGTTGGATTTCAATTTCTTTGTTGCCTGGAGCTTCTTGTTTTGTCCTTTCTCCTTCTTCTTCATCAGAATCCTGGATGAATATTGTTTCCTTTCCTAAGGACTCAATAACTGCATGTTCCTTGGGGCTATCCTCCCCTTCAGTGGTTTTCTCTTCTTCTTCTCAGTCATGCCCGTGTTCTTCATGGTGTTCTACTTCTAGGATTTTCCTAGTTTCAGCCTCTTCCTCAAACTTATCTTCTTCTTTCCTTTCCTCTTCTTTGTGCTTGGGGCTTTTTTCTTGCTTCATTGATAGAGGCATCTCCTTATCATGCTTAAGACTCTTATTTTGTTTCCCAATTAGAGGCCCAGTTTCCTCATCCATTTCCTCTCCTACATCCTTTTCCTCATGAGAAGGTTACTTCTCTACCTCTTCTCCAATATTCTTGAGTTGTTGAGCCAACTCCTCTTCGAAGTTCGGGTCAAAAGTTTCCACAATATATTTGGTACTCGGCTCCTCAATGTCTTAGTCAAATGACTGTGTTTCTTCCTCCTCTCCCTCACACACCACTTTATCAATCACTGAGTGCTGGTACTCAGGGTGCTCATGGTAGTCATTTTCCTCCTATTCCATTTTTGTTGTTGCCTCTTTCTCCTACTGCTCCAATTCTTCTGATATTTTCATTTTTTCCTTCATTTTTGGTGGCTTAGTTGGAGGAGGAGGAGTGGGGAGGTTTGCAACAAATTGTTCCAAGGCAGCTTGTATGGCTAGGTTCATTAATACCCCAGACAGCTTCGTTGGGATATTTTGCATGTGGCGAGTGAAGGCCTCTAGAAGCGATAGAGCAGGCATTGGCATTGTTGTTGTAGTCAATGGAAGAGATATTGATAGAGAAATGGAGGAAGAGGAGAGTGGTGAGGTAGTGGCAGATGAGGAGTCTATTATCATTACCTATGTAGGTGGGGTGGAAGCAAGGCGGACTGAGATATCCACCGCGAGTGGAGAAGTAGCAACTACTTCATGCGATACAAGTGAAGGGGGACCAGTAGTAGTAATTGTAGAAGTGGTGACCGCAAGAGTAGAGGCAGCAGGTGGGGACTGTGGTTTTTCGACCTCTAGTTCTTCTCCTTCATGGAGTGGGCCCTCCTGGATGGTGGGCATCTTAGTGAAATTGCTTGATGTCTTTGGCTTCTTGGAGGGTTCACCCTCCAAGGATTTTCTCGAGTACACCCTGGGTTTAGGCTGCCTTTTAGCTAGTTCTTTTCTCTTTCTCAACCTAGTGGCAGGAGAATATTTCAAAGTTTCTCTAGTTAGAGCAACAGTTGTCCCACTATCAACGTCACTTCTAGGTTTGTCTTCAAGTTCCCCATATGTTAGGGTGACTCCTTGTAGCTTCAATTGGGCGATCTTCTTGTCAATCCACTCTTTTGTTCTTACCTCGATTGGCCTTGTCAAAATGTCGAGGTCATTGACCTCTTCTTCATCCCAGTCAATCAACGACAACGAGATATTTGCAACTGCACCGTATCAAGGATCAATCACTATATTCTCATCCTCCACCACTTAATTCAGCACAGGGAACAAGTTGACCCTCTTGAAAAAGTGCGCGGTCATGCGCATGTAGTGCCTCATCTACACTTCTTTGTCATCCTTGCAGTTGGCCCAAAAGTCCTCAACATCATGCAAGCAGGAGTGTTCAACCATGACCATCTTTTTGAGTTTTCCATAGGGATCCATCCGCGGTCAGGTAGTGTGGAACTCCAGGTTATATTCAACAAGTTCTTTATTTGAATGGTCTACGCATTGGGATGTGTGGAGCTCATACATCCCTTGGTTGAAGGAGAGGGGATAGGGAATCCCCGCCTTATGGTTGTTACTGAGGAGGGTGTGTGCATGCTACAACTACTGAGAAAGCTCTAGCAATATTATTTGATCATTTGGATACTGAGGCAGCTTGTATGGTTTCTTTGAGAAACCTTCGGCTTGGATGTATGTGAACTTACGAAACTGTATGAACAAGAAGTCGAATTGATGGATGTAAGCATTGGCACTATGGGAGAATCTTCATTTGAAGTCACCCCCAAGTAGTCTAATAACATGGCCTATGAAGGCGTCATTGACTCTACAGTAGTCTTTCTTGAAATTCTTGTATTGAAGCTGAGGGTACCTGTCATAATCCTTTAATTCCTTACCTAGAGCCTCTTCTAGAGCACTAAACAAGCATCTATATTGCATCCAATCAGTTAGCAAATAAAAAAGGTAATATGTCATATAGAAGCACGAGGTCTTCTTCACAACCACAAATTGCTTGTGCAGGCAATTACTAATTATTTCTGCCCAGTAAAACTTGGTTTTGCCTTGAAGGATCTCTTCCATGAAGTATAGCACCCATTCTTGGAAGTAGGTAGCATTTGGAAGGCCCATAACTCTGCTTAATAGGGTTACTAAGTCATGGTAGTCCTCATAGAAGTTGTTGCGGAAGACCTCTTAGGGTACCTTATTTGCACTGCCCCTCTTTTCTTTTAACCAACACTAATTGATTATCTTTTTGCACTTGAGGGGGTATGAATCCCACATCTCCTTGGCATCTTCTTTGGATTCATCCTCCATCTTTTTGAATGTAGGGATATGAAAATCCTTCCTTATTGATTTGGCAGACAAGTCAACTAATACATTCCCATCTCTATCCACTATTGTTCTAAACTTTGGTTGATATGCCTCCTTGAAGGCCATTACAAACTTGGTAGCAACAAGAGTAGGCAGGAATCCAACAGCTTTCGCCAACCCATTGCTTCTAATTTTTCTTGCATTTTTTGTTGTGGGGTTGATCTAGACCCTTTGCTTGAATTCGTCAATATCTATGTGTCTAATATTTGTATTTGAGACCTCCTTCCAATGTGTGGTGACATTGGAGTTGAGGGATTCCCCTTGGAACTTGTACTTCATTTTATCTTTATCCTATTTTCCCTGAGGTGCTTTGGCTGACTTCTTTCCCTTGTTGTTCTCCACGTTTTCCTCTGAAGGTCCTACACCTAGTTCCATATATCCCACAGGCGAGAGAGTGGTAAGCACATTCAAGCATGAAAACATGGGGAAAGTGAGCCTAAATCCTGCAAAATGATGTTACATTAGATACTTCATCATTTGAGAATCCTAACATCTCTTCTAGATTCCAACAAGGTGGGCCTAGGATTACAGATTCCCCTGGGCTAGTGGTTGTTTTGGATCAACTGCAGGAGGGACGAAAATCAGGGCACGGTGCCCCACATGTCCCAACTCGCCTCAAGATTTGGTTATAAGATGGGGTCCACTAGGGAGGTTGCTCTATTTGGGCAGGGGGTTCAAAGTCATTTTGATGTTTGGAAGGCATGAAGACCACCTTTTAAGCAAGCAAGATTGGAGAGTAACTTGGTTGTTTGAGGCATGGTTGTTAAAACGACATTGGCAAGGCGGCGTTCCATAGGCAGCCTTCTACCATGTGGGACACACAGCCTCAAAGGGAGGTGGATGTTATGTCACTAAAGTTTAGATCATTCAAAAGGACGTGGGTCGAAAGACGTGGACAAACAGTGTGTGACAGCCGTTTGAGACGATAGAGGCCAATTGGAAGCCCGACGAAGGAAACCAGCATCAACGGGCCTATAGAAGGCTACAAAAGTTTCTCATTTATCATCAGTCAAGAGGCAATGGAAGGTCCAGACTCCACCTAGCAAGGTGATGGATGTCTGCAGCTGTTTTGGGACAGTGAAAGTGAAATGCAAGTCTGCATGTGGCGGCCCGCAATACAAGGCTTATCTCTTGATTGTTCTCGCCTTTTGCACTCAAACAGGCGTGGCGGGCCTGGGACCTGTAGCGCAGAAGGTTGGTATGCAAAGGCCATTTGGAACAATGAAGTCACCATGGCGGCCCGTGGACAGAAACCCGCAAGTAGAGATCCATGAAGGAGCTAACACTTGTTCACTTAGAACACCTATTGGAAAAATGTCAATAGAATTCTGCAGAGGCTGGCCCACACTCTTAGATTGTCGTTCTTCAACTTGGACAATAGAGACAAGGGTAGAGTTTGACATATGAGAAGATGAGCCATAAAAGCCATTTGAAACGATGAAACACAAATGGAATTTTGCAAGTAGAAGTATGCAGGGAGGAACCTGCATCAAGCCCAAACTTAATCACTTTGGCGAGTTTATGTCTAATGAGAAATCAACAGGGCGAGCTCCACACACCGGGAGGTCGTGGTTGGATTGTCGTTTGTAGTGTTCAACCACTCTACTGATTTGTTTTTCACTTAGTTTGTAGGTCTAATTTATTTTGTTTTCAATTTGTATTTCTTCTTTTTTTGTGTTTTTGAGTTTGATGCTAATAATGCTAAAGATACTAACTAGCATATACGTACAATAAGAACTTTAAATAAACTAATCTACTGAGATAATTTGAGTAATGACTCAATTTAATTTCCAAAGATACTTCTTCATTGCATAATAGATTGCATAAGATAGATAATTTACATTAGATTCAAACAAGACACATTCTTTGTCGTAGATTTCTACTTACAGCCATACATCATAGTGAATAGTGATTTTCTACAATACCAAACCCCAATGAAGTGCACACAACTCTTGAAACATGAAGTTCTCCCACCAAAATTCGAATTGGAGAGCTCCCTAGGACAAGGGTGCCCCTTTTAGAAGTGATTGTAGCCTCTCTAGAGAGGCGTTTCTTTTCCTTGTGCTGATTCAAACCCTCATGAAAGGGTGGTTGGTTGTAGCTTCCCAAAACAGCCTCAAAATTCATAAAAATGTAAGCAACTCTTTTGAAGATATAGTGGAGTCTATGGCAGAAAAAACCCTTTCAGAAAATAGCTCAAATAGCTTGCAAACAACAACTTATGACTTCAAATGAAGCATCCAAACTCTAACCAGCAACCTTAAGGTGGTATTTCACACCCTCAAGTAGCTCATAAACAAACAACAAGCCCCCTCCAAGTTCACTCACTACAAAAATCAGGAAACCCTAGTCTCCCTCTTCCTCAAACTCCAAACTCACAAGTCAAAAAAAGAAAATAACTCCAAGCACGAAAGGGTCAAACTTCTCCTCTTTCCTTTTATAATTTTACATTGAAAAACACTATTCATAAAGTGGGCACAATTCACTTAAGTTATGACTTTTTTACTTTAGGAATGAATAGTAACTAAAAAATATAAAGTGACCCCTTCATTTTAAAAACGCATGGTCCCTAGGCCAAGGATGATGAAATAAAAGGTGAATATCATTAATTTAAGCCCAATTAGCACTCCAAACACAACAATTCACCCTACCACCATACTCTAGAGATCAACACTGCCATTAGACGACCAAGTGCGCGTCCAAGTGACCCTCTATCCAAGATCATTAGCCTACAAGGGTCGACATGATAGGCTAATCTACTAACATACAAGTGTCTAATTAGAAAGAGACATCACAGTCTGCCCTCCCTAAAATTGCTTGTCCCCAAGCAATCTCAACTCCGGATGTTGTAGAATGTCCTCGCTTTCCCATGTAGCATCCTCTATGGGAAAGTCCTTCCATTTAATTAGATATTCCTTGATGACACATCTCCGCAACTATCTCTATCTGACATCTAAGATGGCCTTAGGTACCATAATCAATTTCCCCTCATCATCTAGGGGTGGTAAATCTATGGATGGAACAACATGATATCCTAATGCCTTCTTGAGGTGTGACACATGAAATACATTGTGTACCCTACTATCTGTCAGCAAGTCCAACTCATAAGCCACCTCGCCTACCCGTCTGATGATCTTGAAGGGTCTGCAGTACCGCGACTTGAGTTTCTCAACACCACTCTTCCTAAGAGTAGACTAGCAATAGGGCTGCAACATTAGATACACCATATCCCCAACCTCGAAAGAAGGCTCAACTCTCCTCTAGTCTGCAAACTGCTTTTTCTAATTTTGTGCCTTTTGAATGTTCTCACAGAGATCTCTCATAATATCTTGGTTCTCCTATAAAATATTCCCAACACTAGGCACTCTATTGTCACTCAACAATAAATCAAGAAAGTTGGGCACCTCATACCCATATAAGGCCATGAATGGGGACATTTGAATTGACATGTGGTGAGTGGTATTATAATAGTACTCACAAAGATGAATCCATTTCACCCAACCCTTTTGTTGTCCTGCTATGTAGTTTCAGAGGTATCCTTCCACCCACTTGTTCACAATCTTTGTCTGACCATCAGTCTGTGGGTGGTAGCTAGTGCTCAAAGTGAGCTCAGTCCCACAAAGCCTAAATAGCTCATGCCAGAAGTGGCTCAAAAATTGACTATCCCTATCACTGACGATGCTTTGGGGTAGCCCATACATCTTGAACACCTCATAGAAAAACAATTCTGCTACCTGTGTAGCTGAATATGTAGTTGCTATTGGAAAGAAATGAGCATACTTGGTGAGGCGATCAACAACTACATAGATGAAGTCTCTACCCTAGGCTTTCAGCGAGCCTATAATGAAATCCATCGACATGCATTCCCACTTCCTATCCATAATTGGAAGTGGCTGAAGTAACCCAATAGGATGGGTGTGCTCCTATTTATTTTGCTGACAAACAAGAAACTCTCTCACATATTGAAGGACATTTGAATTGAGCCCTTTCTAAGTGAAACGATCCTGAACTTGCTTGTAAGTTTTGAAATACCTCAGATGTCGAACCATGGGTGCATCATGAAAGGCCCTCAATACTGTGTTCTCTGTCTCTGATCTTTGGGTCAAAAATATCCTCCCTTTGTAAATGATAAGATCATTTACAACTGAATATATATCATCCTGCACTGAACCCTCGATGATGCTAGAAGCCCAAGAGTCTTTGGCATACTCTGTTGTAATTAGATGTCTCCAATTCTCTAAAATCTCGATCATGGAGTTCAAATGTGGACGGCAGGACAAGGCATCAACAACCACATTTTGGGACCCTTTGACATAGGCAATATCAAAGTCATATGATTGCAATTTTCTCACCCACTTTTGCTGACAATTGTTGAGATTCCACTGTCCCAGGAAATGCCTCAGACTATTATGATCTATCCTAACAACAAACTTGTTGCCTACAAGATACTGCCTAAATTTGGCCAACACATACATAATAGCCAACATCTCCTTATCATAGATACTATAGCTCCTCTCTGGACTCCACAGTTTCCATCTCTCAAATGCTATCGGATGTTTTTCCTACATAAGGATTGCACCAATTCCCTCACTTGATGCATCACACTAAAGCTCAAATGGTCTAGTGAAATATATCAAAGTGAGAACTAGACAAGTAGTCATTAGTTGTTTGAACTTCTCAAAACAATCTTGTGCCTCAAGAGTCCAAAAAAATGCCCCTTTCTTTGTTAAATATGTAAGGGATGCGGTGTGTCATGAATATCCACTAATGAATCTGTGATAGAACCCACAAAAGCCCAAAAATCCCCTAAGTTGAGTAAGGCTCTCAGGTATCGGCCACTCAATGATAACCCTGACCTTGTCAGGGTCCATACACACTCCCTCTGCATTGATGATGTGGCCCAAGTACAACTCTGTCATGCCCAAATCACATTTGGATTCCTTGGCATACAAGGATTCCCTGCCAAGGATATATAATACAACATCTAGATGGCCAATATGCTCACCCCATGTCTTGTTGTACACCAAAATGTCGTCAAAGAAAACTAGCACAAACCTCCTCAGTTGTGACTAGAAGACCATGTTCATAGTAGATTGAAACGTAGCAGGTGCATTGGTCAACCCAAATGGCATAACCACAAACTCAAAGTGTCCACAATGGCAAGAAAATGCTATTTTCTCAATGTCCTGTTCCCTCACACAAATCTGATGATACCCTAATCTCAAGTCTATTTTTGAAAAACAACAGGCACCATGTAGCTCATCTATCAACTCATCAATCTGAGGAATATGATACCTATTTTTGATTGTCCTTTTATTTAGCAATTTGTAATCAATGCACATCCACAAGGTACCATCTTTTTTCTTTACTAACAAAATAGATGAGGCAAATGGTGACTTACTAGGCCTGATGTGTCCCATAGCGAGCAACTCCTCAATAGTTTTTTCTATTTCATCCTTAAATCACTTAGGATGCTTGTAAGGTGTGACAATCATGGGCTTAGCGCCCTCCTCCAACTCAATGATGTTCTCAATACCATGGTCTGGTGGTCTATCAGGTGGGATCTCATTGAACACCTTAGCGTGTTTAATCCTTAACTCCTATATGTTTGGATGATAAACTGGGGTTTGCTTCTCCACTTGTGATGACATCATCATACACTTAGCTGCCCACTCGATCATGTTGTGTCACATGAGTCTCTCCATTCTACTGAGAGATATCATTCTAAAGTTGCTATCCTGGATGACTTTTAATACATGATTCCTCCCATCCACCTTGAATCTCATCTCCATATCATGAAGGTTAAGGGTAAACTCTCCAATGTGATGAATCCATTTCATCCCTAGGACCATATTAGTGTCTCCCATATTCACCACATAGAAATATGCCTTAAAGTCATAATTATTTAATCTCATAGGAAGATTTGCAATCATCCTATCACACTCGAGAGTGTAGCCATATGTGGCCTTCACTCTTTGGTCTGAATCCCACGTCTTTCAACCAACCTTGCATCAATAAAATTATGTGTGGCACCTGTATCCAATAGAGTAATGATCTTTTTCCTAGCTAAGACCCCTCACATTCTAAAATATCCCTCTCGTTGTATGCTAGTGAGACGTGATTCTTGAAGATTAACTTCCTCCTCCATTCCCGCCTCATTTTCAACCTCATTTCCAAAATTTTCCACCTCCGATTCCTCTTGATCAGTGTGCTGGTCTGATTTTTTAGATTCAGAATCCTCATAGTATGCCCACATTATTCAGTTAGCCTTCCCCTTAGATCTCAGAGGACAACCATGGTTTGCATCAGAGGGTCCTTTACAATAGAAGCACAACTTCTTGCGCAAGTCATTGATGGTTTCTTTGTCTAATGGGGTTGTTGATTTCCCCTTAAAATCTGATTTCTCATTCTTCTTAGAGAATGATTTTTTGTCCTTGTATGAAGAGGATTTTTTTGATGAGAACTTTCTTTGGGGAGCTGCAAGTTCCATGCTTCTCACCTTTCTCATAGCCTCTTGTAGGGTCGGGGGATCAAATGCTTTGATCCAACCTCTTAATGGTTCTGATAGATCTTTGATGAATAATACAACTAATATTCTTTCTTATATGTTGGGAACCATAACTGATAACTGCTGGAAATCACCTATATATCCCTCCAAACTCCCAACTTGCTTGAGTTGAGCTAGCTCTCTAAAATACATTTCTAGATCTTTCTTGTCAAAACGTTCAACCAATTGATCCACAAACTCATGGTAAGAGGTGATACAATTATGTTGCAACGTGACCATCCTATGATACCACCAATCATGAGTTACTCCCTCCAAGTGTAAGGTGGCATACTTAATTGCATCTATCTCTACCATGGGTCAAAGGCTCAAGGTGTCCAACTTATGAAACCAAGACTGAGTTGTAACTATCCCACTACCATCAAATGTAGGTAACGTGAGTTTGTTGGTGGCATGGATAAGGTCACTATGTTGATCTCTATTTTGTCCTCTTGGTCTCTAGTTTGGTCTTTCTCTGTAATGCTCTATTCTTTGACTCAGAAACCTATCAAAGCTTAGGAATTCTCTCACCTGAGGTGTCAACAACTCCCAATCATCATTTGTTGCCATCATATCATCTGCAAACATTGGTTCACCAACTTCCTCGACATTCACATCTTCTCCTTCATTTCTCAAAAAGGTAGGTAGTGTTGGCCTATTTGCAGTACGCGAAGGTACTCTCTGAGCCCTAGGAGTCCCAACCACACTCCTATTGTTCTCTGTCTCACGATTCTGTCTTCCAAGAGGGTTCATATGCTGTAACATTGTTGTAAGTGCCTGCAAAGCATCTGCGACTTGTTGCTATACTATTGCCATGTTTCTCATAAGCTCTCTCGCTTCTCTTTCTTCATTGTTCTCTCCTCATTTCTTCTTTTGTTTCTCAGTGGGCCTTCTTCTTCCCTATCACCCATTTTTGTTATTGTATGCCTTTAAATGGGTTATCCTCTTGCCAATTTTCTACTTGCTCTACCCTCCTGCAAGTGTCGTACCTAGTTTGACCTCTCATGTGAAACTTTGACCCTCCAAGATGGCAGGATCAAGGCTCTAATACCACTGTAGTGTTCCACCACTCTACTGATTTGTTTTTCACTTAGTTTGTAGGTCTGATTTTTTTTGTTTTCAATTTGTATTTCTTTTCTTTGTGTTTTTGAGCTTGATGCTAATAATGCTAAAGATACTAACTAGCGTATACATACAATAGGAACTTTAAATAAACTAATCTACTGAGATAATTTGAGTAATGACTCAATTTAATTTCCAAAGATACTTTCTTCATTACATAATAGATTGCATAAGATAGATAATTTACATTAGATTCAAACAAGACACATTCTTTGTCATAGATTTATACTTATAGCCATACATCACAGTGAATAGTGATTTGCTATAGTACCAAACCCCAATGAAGTGCACACAACTCCTGAAACACAAAGTTCTCCCACCAAAATCCAATTGGAGAGCTCCCTAGGGAAAGGGTGCCTCTTTTAGAAGTGATTGTAGCCTCTCTAGAGAGGTGTTTCTTTTCCTCATGTTGGTTCAAACCCTCATGAAAGGGTGGCTGGCTGTAGCTTCCCAAAACAACTCCAAAATTCATAAAAATGTAAGCAAATCCTTTGAAGATATAGTGGAGTCTATGGCAGCAAAAACCCTTCCATAAAATAGCTCAAATAGCTTGCAAACAACAGCTTATGACTTCAAATGAAGCATCCAAACTTTGACCAACAACCTTAAGGTGGTATTTCACACCCTCAAGTAGCTCATAAATGAACAACAAGCCCCCTTTAGGCTCACCCACTACAAAAATTAGGAAACCCTAGTCTCCCTCTTCCTCAAACTCCAAACTCACAAGCCAAAACAGGAAAAGAACTCCAAGCATGAAAGGGTCGAACTTCTCCTCTTGCCATTTATAATTTTACATTGAAAAACACTATTCATAAAGTGGGCACTATTCACGTAAGTTATGACTTTTTTACTTTAGGAATGAATAGTAACTGAAAAATATAAAGTGACCCTTTCATTTTAAAAACACATGGTCCCTAGGCCAAGGATGATGAAATAAAAGGTGAATATCATTAATTTTAGCCCAATTATCATGCCAAACGCAACAATTCACCCTACCACCATACTTCAGAGATCAACACTGCCATTAGATGACCAAGTGCCCGTCCAAGTGACCCTTTATCTAGGATCAATAGCCTACGAGGGTCAACATGATAGTCTAATCTACTAACGTGCAGGTGTCTAATTAGAAGGGAACATCACACCATTTGGAATGACAAAGTTTGAAAGATGTTTTGCAGGCGGAAACCCGTGGACATGGACCCACGTATGTCCAAAGATCTCTTTGTTTAGATTTCAAGAGTTTGAACCAAGTTTAAGGCGCCCAAGTGGAGGGAGCCTCCCGCTAGGGCAGACCCGAAAGGGGCATTCATTGTTTCGAGTTTAAACATGTTTTGAAGGATGGCGATGGTAATGATGATGTGTGGACCTGCAAAGCACAGATGCTTTGGTTGAAAAATAGCCGTAAAGATCGCGAGTTCCACTAGCACAGATTTTAATTCATGGGTTTTGTGCACCTTGGTTTACTCTAGCTATTTATCAGGTTTTCTTCCTTCAAATTTACCAATTTTACATAGAAATCAAGGAAAACTCAAAATAGGGCACACAACGAAAAACCAACCTTTCGAACCTGATGAAGGTGGATGACCAAATAGGTAATGAAGATCTCAAAGTGACAACTAAGCTTGGCAGGCACGACGGTGGTGGTTGCAGAGGGCTCTGACTCACTTCTGAATAACTGATAGGATGAAAATGACAACTCAAGAGGGGCCATTTATAGAATTTTCATCATTTAATGCCCCTCATTAATGATTGTACTATGACATTCAAAGTTGGTGGGTAGTCATTTTGAAAATGACTGCGGGAAGGGCGAAGTACGATGGGCAGACAACAGCTAGACGATGGTCATTCGGGTGTTCATCAGTGAAAATGGCTCCAGAAGTTACAGATTCTATAGGGCAAAAGGGCATCGAGTGATGGTTGTTTGTAGCAGCCAGGAGTATAGGGAAACCTACATGGGGTAGCCCAGAAGGGCAGATCCGACAGACCCCAAGGATGCTAGTTCTACAAAGTAAAGGCAAACAACTAAGAGAACTTCGTGAAGGCCTAAAGCCTTGAAAATTTGAGGGTGGAGAAACATGGCCAACTAAAGATGATTACTCTAAGACTCCCTGACCACTTAAGGCACAAAATAGGGGCACACAAAATGAGGCGGTGACAAAAGTGACCCGACAAAGTGAAAAGAAAGAGGGTCCCCATTCAGAATGGGGTGTGTGTGCTGAAGGCACAACAAATGGTGACTCTACTGGGGAACACTCCTAAGCATTCTAAGGATAAGTGTTTATTCAAAATGCAGAATCTCTAGTTTTACAAACCAGAAGCCTATTTCCAAAGGTGAACTAAGGGGCTAGAGAGGGAACATAAACCTTAACTGAATTAGATCACAAAAGCATCTCGGAAGTGTGTGTAAGTAATGAATTGATTTCCTCTCCTTAGAGACCATAACCAACAACTATTAATTCGGCTAAGCAAGCTACATTAATCACCTAGCTCCAAAAGTAACCTGGACATTGCCCTGCTGTCAGTCAAGCATCCATAGCCCTGATGGAGTTGTCATTGTGATCCCACAAACATTTCTCTACTGCCAACCAATCATCCATAGCTCTGGTGGTGTTTTCCGTACACCCACATAGTTGCTTATTTTTGACATTTTCTTTCTCTCTCTTGATATTCTTTTGATATTACTTCTTTTGCTCAACTATGTAAGCACTGAAGCTTACAACGGGCTTAGAACCATAGTGGTCACTGAAATAGATTTAAGAATTTTTAGTTGCCTCACTTTCATAAAAGCCATTATATAGCTCCTTAGAAACAATTATTGTTTTTCATGCAGGATTTGAGATGAGTGTGAAAGGATTCAATAAAGGGTTGAGTTCTAGGTCAAGCACAAGTTCAAGTAAGGAAATTGCTCCATATCGGCAAGCAAAGACTAATGATTAGGAGTGAATAATTATCCAAAGAACAATAAGAACATGCAGTAAAGTGAACCATTCATTGAGTGAGCATGACTATCACATTAGGTACAAAGAAACACCCTCATCAAGACAAAAGCAGACGAGAAAAGAGCAAAACAAAATCAACGCAAAGCAATGAGACAAAATAAAACCACAAGCAACCTAAACTAACCTATATACAGGTATTTACAATGAGCAGCTCGAGAGAGCTCAAGCTTGGAAATAATGCTTAAGGTGTTGCCCATTGATAGGCAATGGGACATCTTCACCGATTAAGGTCTTGAAGCAAAAAGCATTATCTTTGAGGATTTTAGCAATTTGAAATGGGCCAAGCTAGAGCTTGTCGAATTTGTCATGCCCCCCTTTCTTCTCATGGGCCTTGTCCCAACATAAGACTAGATCAACAATTTTAAAGGCCTTGACTTTGGCTCGTCGATCAAACCATCTTCTGACCACACCTTGGTGCTTAGTGAAATTTTCAATAGCATAGTCACATACTTCTTCTAGGTATAGTAGCTCAGCTAAGCAAGTTTCTCTTCGATCCCCTTCTTCGTAGAAGGTATTAATGAATTGAAGGGTGGGGATTTTCAGGTGAATCAGGAACACAGGCTCTAGGCCATAGATGAGGTGGAATAGGGAATCACCCAAGGTAGCCTTGTGGTGCGTGCAGTTTTCCCAAAGGGAAAAGTGGAGTTGGTTATGCCAATCCTTGGGTTTCTTGTCCAATAGGTTTTTGATGACAGTAATCAGGTTTTTGTTGGTAGATTCAGCTAGGCCATTGCCTTGAGGATAGTAATTGGATGAAAACTTAAGGTTAATACCGTAATTGAAGGCCCAAATAGAAAATTTAAGTGAAGCAAAGGCTGGACCATTATCACACACTAACGCATACAGGCAACCAAAATGATTTATAATAAAACTTTCAAGAAAGTTAACAACTACCTCTATTGTACATTTCCTACAAGCAATATCTTTTGTCCATCTATTTCAATAATCAGAGGCAGTTAGAATGTACCAGTGACTCATAGATGATGGTGGGCTTACTAGACCAATGAAGTCAATACCCCATTGCGCGAATGGTGTTACCTCTAAGACTGGTTGTAGCAGGACAATAATGTTCCTTTCTTTGGTTGTGGTAGATTGGCAGACATGGCATGTGTGGACATGGTTATGAGAATCCTTGAAGACTGTTAGCCAATAGTAACCTGCTAGTAGGATTTGATGAGCAGTAGAAGGACCTGAGCCATGTTCGGTACCAAACTTGTCATGGAATTCCTTCAGCACGTGTGCTGCTTCTTCTTCTCCGAGGCACTGAAGGTACACTCCCTCGTGATTTATTTTGTAAATGATAGATCCTTGTAGCATGCAACTACTAATTTTTAGTTTGAGGGAATTTTTTTGAACTCCCCATAAGCGAGACAGGCACTTGTTGTTCAACAAGTAGAAGACAATTTTGTCGTACCACTCCCCCGGGGAAACATCCTTGAGCTAATACTACTGAACCGTGAGCTTGGGTCCTACTTCAGTTATTGTTTCAACTATCATCTGGGTGAGGGCTTGTCCCATTACCAATTTCATTAGATGAATCTCCATGTTGTATTCCTATAGCAGGGTCACCCACTTTTCCCTTCTTTCTCCTAGCTCATTCTGCATCAACAATGTCTTCACTGCCAGATCAAGGACAATGGCAAACACCTTGTTCTGCAGGATGTAATGTCTAAATTTTTTTACTCCTCTAACCAAAGCATATCTCTACTTTTCTACATTGTGATATCTTAGTTCAACATCTTTCAAGGGAGAAATCATGAAGGCAATTGGGTGCTCATTTACTTCATCATCCTTTTGAGTCAAAATGTTAGCGCATGAGTGATATGAATTAAATGAGTAAATGTAGAATGGCTTCAGATAATCAAGGCTAACGAGCATGGGTGCCTCAACAATAGCTTTCTTGATTTCTTTAAAGGCCTATTTTTCCTTTGGATTCCACTCAACTTTACCATCTTGCTTTAACATTGCATTGAGTGGCTTAACAATCTTAGCGAAGCCCGTGATGAACTTCCTAACAAAATTTATCTTTTTGAAGAAATATTTCAGCTCTTTCTTGCTGCCTGGTAGCTAAATCTTCACTAGGGACTAGATGCACTCAGGGTCTATGGAGATTCCTCATTCTAAAATAACATGTCTGAGTAGCTTCCCTTCAGTAACACTGAAAATACATTTCTTTGGGTTGAGAGAAACCCAAAATTCTTGAAACCTTTGAAAGACTTTGCACCAATCAGAGACATGATCACTCTGCTTCTTTGAAAACACTATGGGATCATCAATATAAATGATGATGCATTTTCTGATCAGATATTTGAAGGCTATGTCTATTGCACGTTGGAAGGTGGCACCAATGTTGATGAGCTCGAATGACATCCTCTTGTAGGCAAAGGTTCCCCACTTAGTGGTGAATGTTGTTTTGTGTCGATCTTCATATTGCACCATTACTTGGTTATATCTGAAGTACCCATCGAGGAAGGACATCATCTATGATCCATTAACAATCTGCAATACCTCATCCAATGAAGGCACTGGATAGTTGTCCTTCTCCAAAGCTCTGCTCAGATTGTGGAAGTCCATGCACAATCTGATTTCTCTATTCTTCTACCTAACTGGGACCAAATTGGCCACCCACGTGGAGTGCCTGACTAAAAGGATGATTCTGGCTGACAATAGCTTTTGCACTTCCTTATAAATGATGGGCTCCAGTAGTGCATTGATGGGATGTTGTCATTGTCAAAATGGTTGGACACCCGATTTAAGAGGAATAATGTGTGTGATAATGGAGGTATCATATGTTTTTAAATCTTCATAGCTCCATGCCACCATGTCATGATACTTCCGCAAAGCATCAATGATTCCTGTCTTTTATTCTAACGTGCAAAATTTACCAATAAACACATTTTTAACATCCTTAGCTATCCCGAAGGTCTGAGCGTGGCACTAACTATTGATGGAGTCCCTTTTTGCCTATTGATCCTAGTCTCAGATTTGATCTAGGTCAAATATCCATTCAAGTTGGACCATACCTAGTGGAATGGTATTTGTTTTGAGATTGATGATTCCTTCTATATCCAATTCAACCTATTTGGGCTTAGTGTCATCAATTATTTGGGTAGCAAATACATTGAAACTAGTGATGAATTCTAAGATGTGCTTGTCATCATTGAACACCTGAAAATGAGTGACATTGTTTGGTACGAATGGGGTGAAGGTCAACTTAATAGTGAATATCTTGAGGCTAGACAAGGAAAGTGGTTGTAAAGTGTTGGTTTCTTGAGCCAAGGCATCAATAGTATGATTTTGAGAGCTAGGGATTAGTTGTATGTTGAATGCATCTAAGCTCTCTAAAAGACCCCAAACACTATGCCTATAGTTTTCAAGCCTTCTATCATGGTGGGAGTATAATTTCCTAACTTGTTTCACTACCAACTCTGAATCACCGAATACTTGTAGCATTTTGAATTTCTTTCTCAAAGCCATTAAAAGACCATGAATGAACGCTTCATATTTTGCTACATTATTGGTACAATAAAACTGAAGCCTATGGGAAGTAAGGTAGGTCTTACCTGTGGGGCTAATGAGTTTTAATCCAACACCATCTCCTTGCTTGTACTTGGATCCATCGAAGCATAGAATCCAAAATTTAGAAGGTTCCTTAACTACAATACCAGTGATGTGTTCATTCCCCTTTGGTTGCATGCTTGTATCTACAATTTATGGCATGGATGGTGACTCAGCATGATCGGCGACAGGCAGCTCAGTTGGAAGCTCCCTTTGAGGTATAACTTTTCCTTTGACATGTTCTACTATTGTTTGACACAAGCAACACTCAAATTCAGAGTGGGTGACATTATGAAGCCAACACCAACTAGGCAATAGGAGTTCCTAAAAATTCATCCTTGCCCCTAGGCTGAGCTGATCTTGTATGCATTTCTCCATGAAGTCTTGTAATCCATCCAATAGTCCTAAATTACCATCTTTGTAGGACTCATCATCTTTTGATTCCACTAGCATTTTTGTGCTTTGGGGAGTGTAGGCTAGATTGGTCAGAGGATTGCACAGCACCAAGAGGACCTTATCAGCTACCTCTTCTTCTAGAAACTCTGATTCTCCTTGATAAGTCATAAGCCAATGATTTCCCAATTCTATTTCAGCAAACACCACCTGATTGGTGCTGTTATATTTTGTGATCATGAATTTCATGCAGGATTCTTAGTCAATGCGGATATGATTTGGCAGTCCCTTCCATGGCAACCACATGTGAGAGAAATTTGTTACAACATATCCATTCAATGCTTAGGTGAAGTTTAGACCCAAGATTATTTTGTATGTGTTAGGAATATCCACAACCTGGATTTTAATAACCTATTGTACCTCGGGTTTACAATAATCTACATGGGGATATGATTGATCTCTCCAATGATGTTTACCTCCATTTTGTCCAGCTGAGTTACTTTTCTTCTTGAAGGTGTGGGGACAATCCCAAGAGCCTTGCATACAACCAAAGGCATGACATTGGCTGATGCTCTAGAGTCGATCAAACAATTGTGTAGGTTCTTCCCGAATATCCTAATAGTGGTAAGGAAGGGAGGTGTTTCAAACCTTCCCTAGAAAAGTCTCATAGGTGCATCAACCTGGGCCATTTGAGCCTTGTCCTTTTCATTGATCTTTTCCTTGGACTACCCTTTATTTTTCTCTTTAGTGGGTTGTTTTCCCATTTGCTGTTTTGGAGGAGTGTCCTTCTTTCCTAGAATTTCTTGAATTACTAGTTCATGTGGTGGCTCTTCAAAGGTGACCTTGGTAGGTTCCTCTTACATTGCCTTGGAGGAAGGGGTGCCATTTATTTCCCTAAAGAAGGTGTGCCTAACTGTAGGAACTTTAAGCAACTCAAAGGCTGACAAACTTATTTTAACCTTCTTGAACTCTTCAGCGACATATTCACCCATTTGCTTAATTTCAGCCCCAAAGGATCTTCCTATGGACGAGCTAGAGGGCTAGCTTTGTGTTTGGCCTGGTTGCTTGTTTATGTTCAAGTATTGTGTGGGTACATGGGGATAGCTAGGGTTTTTGTTAGCATTGGGGTCAGGTGGGATGTTGAAATTGTTAGGCAGAATGGAAGTAGTGAACGGTCCTCCCGCTTCTCTGTTTCTTAAGTTATATGGAGTGGCTCTCTGATGGAACATTTGAACTTCATCTTCACGAGATTCTTTTTCATCTATGGGACAATTAGCTACCATAGTAAAGAGATGAGATAAAGCTTCTTCACTACTTACCTCTTGTACTTCTTCGTTCTTTGTAGAGGCGGTCTTGATCTCGGGCTTGTTGCTCTTGCTTCGAGGGAATGGGGCCTAGTTGACTATGAGACAAGAGGAATCATATGGGTCAGACAAAACTATGTCTTAGAAGTTTGCACTTTCAAGAGAATTTTGGACCTCCACTTGAAACATTTTTGCAGTTGTTTGAAACTTAGGGCAGTCCAATTTGAAATGGCTACTAGTCTTGTGAATCCTACACCATCTAGATAAGGCTTCCTTAGCAAGATACACTCTACTGGTTGTCTTCTCATTACTAGCAGGTTGATCAAGAGGAGTAGGAACACCTCCATTGTTTGGCCTTGTATTCCACGTCTGGTTCTATCTTTGTGAGGTTCTCCTTTCAAAATTATGATTGGAGTTCTGTCCTTGCTCATAATTTTTCCTAGATGAGGTCCCTACGTCATGATTATCCTAACTGTCACTATTGAGGTTGGCCTAAAGGCTACATTGAGAGGCCTACAATTGATTATTCTAATTTTGGAGGTGAGTCATCACTGTGGACATCTTTCTGATCATCTCTATCATCTCATCCAATCAATCTTTCTCAGCATTGCTTGGCCGTGGTGTTTGATTCTAAAGGAAGATAGGCTGTGCTACCGACTGGTTTTGCTGAGTGGGAAGGAATTCAAGCCCTTGGAGGTATGTCGATACTTGTGATAGTTGTGCATAGGTTTTTTGTTGCTGAGGCTACAAGTAGGGAGGCACTGGGGGCTCCTGGTTCATGGGTTGCCCTGGATGAGGAACTATGGGTAGCTACAACACTTGATTCATTAGGGGCGTATGATGTTGTAAAGCTTGCACGAGTCCTTGAACCCACATAGGGTGGGCAGCCTACCCCAAGGAGGGTAGTGGACCGAATATGTTCTATCCCAAGTCAATGTTGGCTATGACTGGCTCAACATAAGCATCCACTAATGTGGTAGGAGTTGGTCGCATCATCCTCACCAATGCAGTTGTGAGGTTATCTAATGCTGCATAATAAATGGGAAAGGCAACAACATCATTGAGTGCTATAGGGCTTGCAACCTTTTGTATGCTCAGTGGAATTGATCGTTGAAGGAGATGATTAGCTCGTTTACTTCCCTTCAGATGGACATGAATTTTTGGTATAGATTTGAAGGGCTGATTGAGATCTTGTACTTCTAAAAGAAGGCATTCATCAATAAGGTCTAAGATGTGATGGACCCTGTTAGTAAGTTGATATACCAATAGAAGCCCTCTTCCTCTAAGGAATAAGGGAAAAGCCTACAAGCTACATCTTCCTGATCAATCTAGATATCTTTCAATGTCACTTGGAAGATCTTAATATGTTCTTCAACTTTCCTTTGTGGATCCTGAGGATTGAACTTTGTGCAAAAGCTCTCCAAGTTCTTAGGCATGTCATGGTAAGCATTGAAGAACAATAGGGAAGAATTATTTCCCAACCAAGCCATGAGGGGAGGTGAAGGTGGTATTTTTTGTTGGAAAACAACTTGGGGTTGTATAGGGGCAGTAACGGTTGGGACTGCGCCTTGGAATTGGAAGGTAGGGACTGGGGCAACACCTTGGCTATGGGAAGCAAGCGACTAGAAAGCAGTTTGAGATGGCTGAATGAAGGAGGTGGAAGTGGAAGAAGAAGGATGAGTGTGGGGGGAATGGAAGGAGGAGGGAGGTGAAGTGGATGGAATGGAGGAAGAGGAGAATGAATCTTTCAGGGGAGAATGAATCGATTCAATCCAACTTAGCTCAAAGGCCCTCCCTCTAGCACTAGTTCTGTTGATGGGTGTTTTTGCACCTTCTCAACACAAGCAGTGCATAGATGCACTACCTCTCTTGAAGGGCAAGCTGCAACAACAAGTTGTTAAAAATTACCCCAAGGTCTCTCAGTTGTTAGGTCATGACTTGCTTGGAATGTCTCAGTTGTTTTGATGTGATTTTGTTGGTAATCATAGGGTAGACTTTCAAAGTTAAGTGGGAGGAGAATTGGATGTTTCAATGGGGTTCTTAAGATGGGGAAGTTGATACACAATTGTTGTAGGTTCAAATAGCAGTCTAAAACTCCTTTTTCAACTTCAGATTTGGCTTTACAATGTGCAATGAACCTTAGCTTAGGTTACCTCTAAAAAAAAGGAAAAAGGGCAAGACATAGAGAAAGTTCATAGACCTAAAAATAGTAATGAACAGTGACAATGGAGAACCCTACTGCAAACAACCTTCCTAAAACTGAATTCCACTTAACCAGATTACTTCACAGTCTCATGAAATTAGTGCTAGCTTCTAAGGACTCCAAATATTCAACCATTCATTCACCATAAGCATGAATAAAAGATAGAAATTTAGCACAAATTTCAATTTATGCCCAAACTAACTTTACACAACTATTTACCATCAATAAACAACAAAAATTATGGACAAGGAAGGTTGCCAACACACAACAAAATTCTTCAATATCAATGCACAACATTAACTAATCTACTAAAACAAGCTAAAACATATAAAAAATAGAGCTAATCTACTCAAATCCACTAACTAAGAGAAGAAGAATCACGAAACATGCAAAGGAACTCCAAAATCCACCAAAGTCAATGAATTTATATTAAAATTCTAGCAACATATCATTACAACAACTCATCTATCTTGAAAATGAGAGGAGACCCCCCTATTTATTATGTCCAAAAAGAAAATGAATGGCCAAGATTGATTTGCATTGTGTTGCCAATATTCACTAAAAATTAAGGTTTCACCTACCCCCAAATATATTACAATTTAATATTACAATTTAAAATTACATCTTTGTTATGTAGCCTATTTTTTCCTCTAGTGAGCAACCCTGCAACTCTTTTGTCTCCTAGCCGTTTTCCTTTTGCAGTAGCTACATGGTGAGGAACTCATCATCAATTACGGGATTTCCTTCACTTTTCTTGATGGTGGTATATTCAAAAAACTTTATAATCAACACCTGGAGCTTGTTCCACTCCAATATATCTGACTGGATCACTTGGAAATTTAATTTCCTTGTAATTTCATCCCAGTCTTTGTCACATTTCTGTGTGTTCTTTACTACTTGCTCAGATTGAAATCTCATGCAACAAATCCCATGAAATCAGGTGTAAGCGCATTCGCAGTCCCATTCTCCAATTTCTTGTAGAAGTATGGCCTCAATTTCTCTAGGTCCAGCTCACTGGCGAGCACATCAAGATCTATCATCAATCTCAATAATTGTTCATAGTTTGTCCTAATTTTCTTGACCCAGTTGATATCCAGCTCCACCTCATGGAGCACTCATTCCAACACTTCCTTTCTATGATCTAAGCCCAACTTCCATGTCTCTACGAGCCAATGGTCACCCATTACCAGAGCAAACTCCTTTTCCCAGGATTTATCAGGTATCTTGAGAATAGCCTCAAGCTTGGGATACGTAATTCTATATAACTTAGGGAAGTCAGTGCAAAATTTATTTATTCCCTCGAGTATCTTTTGCACCTCTAGGAACTTGTTGGTTGTCCTGACAACATTGCCTATGCCCATATTTCCATTGTAAAGGACCTATCAGAACCAATCCTCAGTGGCCTTTGTCCAATTCTTTCTTTTCTCCCATTGGTCAATGTGGTCCTTGGACAATAGTTGCAATGGTGCTAAGGACGTGGTAGGGAATTCTTTGACTGATGACCATTGTTGGATGTATGATATTAATCCAACCACCTGTGCCTTCAACTCCTCCTTGGAAATCTTATCTTTGTGCATTTGGTGCACAATGGTGGCAACAAATCCTTGGAGGTTATTAATCTTTTTCTCTCTTGTCGCTGTTCCTAAATCGAGGGTGGAGACATTGTAGCTTACTCCTTCCTCTCCTACAACTGGAGTGGCTATGTGCATAGTTCTAGATTTGAATACATCCATTGCCAACTGAGATCTGACCTTTGGCTTCTTTTCTTTCTTTGTGCTTATTTGGGCTCGAGCCAAGATGGCCTCCAACATTGCCCTCAGATCCTTTGGGTTTGGGGTTTTCTTTTCCAATTGTTTCTCTAGCCATTCTGACATCTGAGATTCTCCTTTTGGTGATTCACGATCACCTTCTTCTTCACGGGTGTGTTATATTTCAATTTCTTTATTGCCCAGAGCTTCTTGTTTTGTCCTTTCTCCTTCTTCTTGTTCAGAATCTCATATGAATAGTGTTTCCTTTCCTGGGGACTCAACAACTGCATGTTCCTTGGGTATGTCTTCCCCTTCAGTGGTGTTCTCTTCTTCTTCTTCTCGGTCATGCCCGTGTTCTTCATGGTGTTTTGATTCTAGGATTTTCCTAGTTTCAACCTCTTCCTTAGGCTTACCTTCTTCTTTCTTTTCCTCTTCTTCATGCTTGGGGCTTTCTTCTTGATCCATTGATAGAGGCATCTCCTTATCATGCTCAAGAATCTTATTTTGTTTCCCAGTTGGAGGCCCAGTGTCCTCCTCCATTTCCTCTCCTACATCCTTTTCCTTGTTAGAAGGTTGTTTCTTTACCTCTTCTCCAAAATTCTTGAGTTTTTGAGCCAAATCCTCTTCGAGGTCTAGTTCAAAAGCTTCCACAATATATTTGGTACGCGAATCCTTAGTGTCTTCCTCATATGACAGTGTTTCTTCCTCCTCTCCCTCACACACCACTTTATCAATCACTAGGTGATAGTACTTGGGGTGCTGATGGTAGTCATCTACCTCCTCTTCCATTTCTTTTGTTTCCTCTTTCTCCTACCGCTTCAATTCTTCTGATATTTTCATTGTTTCCTTCATTTTTGGTGGCTCAGTTGGAGGAGGAGTGGGGAGGTTGGAAAAAAATTGTGCCAAGGCATCTTGTATGGCTAGGTTCATCAATACCCAAGACAACTCCATTGGGATATTTTTCATGTGGTGAGTGAAGGCCTCTGGGAGCGATAGAGTAGGCATTGACATTGTTGTTGTAGTCAATGGAAGAGATGTTGACGAAGACATGGAGGCAGAGGAGAGTGGAGAGGTAGTGGTAGAGGAGGAGTCTATTGTCATTACCTATGTAGTAGGTGGGGTGGAAGCAAGGTGGACTGAGATATCCACCACGGGTGAAGTAGTAACTATTTCTTGAGAAATAGGTGGAGGGGGACCAATAGTGGCAATGGTAGCAGTGGTGACCGCAAGAGTAGAGGCAACAGGTGGGGAATTTAGTTCTTCACCCTCTAGTTATTCTCCTTGTTGGAGCAGGTCCTCCTAGATGGTGGGCATCTTTGTGAAACTGCTCGATGTCTTTGGCTTCTTAGAGGGTTCACCCTCTAAGGCTTTTCTCGAGTACACCCTAGGTTTAGGTTTCCTTTCAACCGTCTCTTTTCTCTTTCTCAACTTGGTGATGGGAGGATATTTTGAAGTTTCTCCAGTTGGGGCAACAATTGTCACAATGTCAGTCTCACTTCTAGGTTCATCTACAAGTTCCCCATATGTTAGGTTGACTCCTTGTAGCTTCAATTGGGCGATCTTCCCGTTAATCCACTATTTTGTTATTGCGTCGATTGGCCTTGTCACAATGTCGAGGTCATTGACCTCTTCTTCATCCCAGTTAATCAACGACAGTGGGAGATTTGAAAATGCACTGTATCGAGGATCAATCACTGTATTCTCATTCTCCACCACTTGATCTGGCACAAGGAACAAGCTGATCCTCTTGATGAAGTACATGGTCATGCGCATGTATTGCCTCATCCACACTTCTTTATTGTCCTTGCATTTGTCCCAAAAGTCCTCAATGTCATGCACATGGGTGTGTTCAACCGCGACCATCTTTTTGAGTTTGTTAGAGGGATCCATCCACAACCGAGCAGTGTGGAACTCTAGGTTATATTCAACAAGTTCTTTATCCGAATGGTCTGCACATTGGGATGTGTGGAGATCATACATCCGTTGGCCGAAGGAGAGGGGATAGGGAATCCTTGCCTTATGTTTTCTACTGAGGAGGGTGTGTGCACACTGCAGCTGCTGAGAAAGCTCTAGCAATATTATCTGATCATTTGGATACTGGGGTAGCTTTTATGGTTTCTCTGAGAAACCTTCGACTTGGATGTATGTGAACTTAGGGAGCTATATTAACAAGAAGCCAAACTGATGGATGTAAGCATTGGCACTATGGGAGACTCTTCGTTCAAAGTCACCCCTAAGCAATCTGATAACGTTGCCTATGAAGGTGTCCTTGACTCTGCAGTAGTCATCCTTGAAATTCCTCTATTGAAGCTGAGGGTACCTGTCATAGACCTTTAATTCCCTGCTTGGAGCCTCTTTTGGAGCTCTAAACAAGCCTCTGTATTGCATTTAATTAGTCAACAAATAAACAAGGTAAGATGTCATATAGAACCATGAGGTCTTCTTCATAGCCACAAATTGCTCGTGTAGGCAATTACTAATTATTCCCGCCCAGTAAAACTTGGTTTTTCCTTGGAGGATCTCTTCCACAAATTATAACATGCATTCTTGGAAGTAGGCAGTGTTTGGAAGGCCCATATATATGTTTAATAGCGTTACCAAGTCATGGTAGTCCTCATAAAAGTTGTTGCAGAAGACATCTTGGGGTACCTTAGCTACACTACCCCTCTTTTCTTTTAACCAATACTGATTGATTATCTTTTTGCACTTGAGGGGGTCTAAATTCCACATCTCCTTGGCATCTTCTTTGGATGCCTCCTCCATCTCGCCGAATGTAGGGATATGGAAAGCCTTCCCTATTGATTTGGGAAACAAGTAAGCTAATACATTCCCAAATCTATCCACTATTGTTCTAGACTTTGGTTGATATGCCTCCCTGTAGGCCATTACAATCTTGAGAACAACAAGAGCAGGTAGGAATCCAACAACTTTGGCCAACCCATTGCTTCTAATTTTTCTTGTATTTTTTGTTGTGGGGTTGATCTAGACCCTTTTCTTGAATTCATCAATGCCTATGTGTCCAATATTTGTATTTGAGACCTCCTTCCAATGCTTCCAAGGTGTGGTGACCTTGGAGTTGAGGGGTTCCCCTTGGAACTTGTACTTCATTTGATCTTTATCCTCTTTTTCCTGGGGTGCTTTGGCTGACTTCTTTCCCTTGTCCTTCTCCACGACCGCCTTTAAAGGTCCTACACCCAGTTCCATATATCCTGTTGGAGCCTGAAATTTCATGCAAAATTTAGGTTCCCATATTCAAAGAATTGATTTTAACACTCAGGAGTACAGTTGTGAAATCTACTTGGAGAGCCTACTTTTAAAAATAAAAAATTTGGAGCCAGTGCAATTTCAAGAAAAACCATCTTACAGGAATGTTCATTTATCATATGTGAATGTGCACGCCAATTTTCAACTTCATACGATCAGTTTTAACAAATTTTTAGAGGGCCAAGTTTAAGGGTTTTTGAGAAAATCTGCTATCAACATAGTGAAATTTGTTAAAGTGGCCTACTTTGAAGGAAAATATTAAGAATATGAAAAGATATTATGACAGACCAATTGGTTCTCTTGAATCTCCCTATCTTAAGGTGCATCCATGCCAATTTTTAGGGCATTTGAACATCATTTGGTATTTTTGCAAAATCAATTTCGAATGGATTTTACACAGTTTGAGGATTCCATTTCCAGAACAACTGCAAAAGGGTCAACTTTGGCATTTGATATTTTGTGAAGAATGAAGATTGGTGAAAAATCATTGTGCACACACGCTCATGGATCCAAAATGAACTAGTCTCCCAAGTTATGGCTTCATAGGAAGTGATTTGACATTTTTACAAAATTGCAAATTGGTGAGCTTTAGCTTAATTTGATAGAGACAATTTTTTAGAAAATGGTTGATCAAGCAACTTCGATTGTGAGCAGCTTTCAATCCAAATAACTTCATGCCAAATCATCTGAAAAGCATGCTCTCCTACCACAATTCAACACTTTGGTGAATTTTTGTAGCTCTTGGAGACTGTTTGAGCAATTTTCAAAAGTGATTTTGGAGGCCATTTGACTCAGTTCATCACAGTACAAAAAGTTAGAAAAACAAATTATGATAAATGCTTACTTCAATTTAAAATGAATTCTAATGAAATATCATGGGGAAATGAAATCATCTAAAAAGTGACTTTGACTAAGGAGGAATCATCTTGAACCAGGTACTTGCACCCAAAGATATTTCACCTTGTTGGTTGTAAGTGATTACAACGGGTATGTTAACTATTTTATATTCTCAATAATACAGTCATTGGAGACGTTGAGGCTGCTCCAAGCTCATGCCCAAATGAAAAGCCGATTGGGAGTAGATATTTTCCAAATCATAAAGGATGCAAAGAAACTTTATCAGATGATATATACATATTTAGTACTCCCTACTTGTGTAGACAAAATTCCTTGCAAGCACTATTATATTTTTCCATTTCATTGGGTTTCCCTGCACCTGGGAATTATGAAAATTTAGAAGTGTCATTTTTTTCAAATTGATGGAAATGAGAAATATGTCAACACTAGAGGATGATCGTTCTAAAAGACAGGATGGGACATCCAGACTAGAATCAAGAAACCAAGAATGTGAGGCAGTAAGGTTTCTAGTTTTCTTTTGCTGCTCTGAGCATAGGCGTTCATCATTGTGTAAAAATTGATTAATAGAAAATTATGATGACTGTGGAATAAAGGGTCAGGCAACAGATAGGAAGGTGACTGAGAGGATGTTTATACATGATGAGAGCGCTAGACACATTATTCTCTTGAAAGATAGAGTCGATGGGTTGAAAGAAGCTGTGCCTGTAGAAGTGGATAGAGTGGAAAGGAGGTTGCGACCAAACATGTGTCCTTGCTTTCAAATGAAGTTAAAGCTAAGCTAATTAACACCTATAGATGAAGGATGAAAGGAGGTGTATCTTGTAGAAATTGTAATGCATGAAATCAATGAACATAAGTTTTAGCGCTATGGAGAGTTTACAACATTGGTGCACAGGTGAGCCTTATGAAATGAAAAGTCCAGAAAGGTTGAATGGAGGACCCGAAGAGATGAACCAAGCAAAAACCCTAAATGAACACCATCAGAGAGACTACCTTGCATTGGTGGGAGTCTTATCGAGCCTCAAAGTCTTACCGATTGAACTTACTTCATTGGTGAGAAAATCAATATCGGTGGAGGAAGAATAAGTCCCAGCGATGATGTCTTAAGTCACCCCGAATATATGCTAGCAGTTATAATGAAAGATCAAGTAAAGTGTGATTAGAGTGGGAAATAATATTATTTTGAGAAAATTATAGAAGGAATATTATTCAGATTAAATGCGCAAGGTAAATATATTACCTTGTGTGAGATGAAGTTATTTTCAAAATATTTTTCATTAAGGAGGAGGTAATCATGTGCTTGGAGGATATTTTAAAATGATTGAAAGTAAATTGTCACCAAGAAAACTAAAGGAAAAAAGCTTTGAAGTGGCTGATTATTTTTGTGGTGAAGATGCACAAGTTAAATATAGGAAAAAATACTTTCACAAGGATGGAGAATATTTTTACCAAGGAAGTTACAAGAGCAGGTAATGGGTAATTATTTTACCCGAAGGAGTAATCTAATAAACTTGGTGAAATATTCTAACCAAGCTAGATATAAGCGAGACAATTTCCAGTGAAAGGATTATAATGATTATTATTCATGAAAGAATACAAAGATGAAGATTAAAATATTTAATTTTCCAAGGGCAATTAATTAAATAAATATTTTTGTCAAAAGAGGAAGAATACTGAAGCATTGCAGCGAACGGATATGAAGGGTTGTAACTCTAAAAAAGCAATGCATATTTACTGTGATACCAAAATGTTTAACCTATTCTAAGCAATTAAAATGCAATGGAAAACGTAATGAAACACCTCAAGATTAGCCTAAGGAATTTGAAAATGCAAAGAGGAAAATGTTAAATGAAGATAAATGGTTATACCTTCCTTCTTGCAGCTGAAACTCCTTGGTTGGCCCTTGATTTGGATTGATTTGTATGCTCCTTGATGGCTCTTGATGTGGCTAAATGGAGGATTTGACTATGTGCTTGGATGCAAATGAAAATGGCTAAATGAGTGCAGAAAATGGCAGCATTTAGTTGCAAAATGGCTAAGTGTTTGAAATGCCTTGAGGAGGGGGTATATATAGAAGAATTTGAATTCTCTAGAGAATTCAATGGTTGAGATTCATCCAACAAGGTCAAGATGAAGGGCTATGGTGGGTTGAGAACTCACAAGCCCTCACATCTTGACATGTGGATGGTGAAGTGGCTAAGAGGAGATGAGGTGTAAATGAGGTGGCCAAAAGGTACATGAGGTGGAGGAAGGACAAGTACCTTCCAAGTACCTTGGGGAGTGAGAAGATTTCCTCAAAAAGGGATTTCTTGTCCCCAAGTGAGAATGAAAGGGACATTTGAGGAATTTTGGAATTCCTTAAAAATTTCCATGGAAAAAGGAGAGGTGGTTGAAAATATAAATGTGAATTAAAAATTCACATTCTTAGAAGAGTCTAAAGGGTAAAAGGTGAGCCCCAAAAAGGTGGGAATTGGTCACATGTGCATGAGGTGACATGTAAAATATTCTAGAAGCCTTGGAAAGACAAAATGTGAATTAAAAATTCACATGGGGAGGAGAGAGACATAGGATGAATAAATGAGAATTAAAAATTCTCATGGAAAAGAGGGTCAATGTCCAAAGAGGAAAAATGGAAAGATTGACTAAAAAGTGGTGCTAAAAATGGTTAATGACTTTGATTAAAGTTGTGCAAATAATTGATTATGATAATTAAGGGAAGATTAGAGACAAGTGGCAAATGTAGGAGGATGTGACATTAATCCTTGATTAAGAGGATGCACACCCTAAATATGAATTAATTAAATTAATTCATATTAGAGATGGATTATGGAGGATGTGATAAGGAGTGAGACAAGAAGAATTTTAAATTGATTTTAATTCAATAGATTAGGATGACTAAATTAAATAAATTGGTGTATTTATTTGATTTAGAGAAGATAAAAGCACCAAATAAAGTATTTAATTATTAAATTAAACACTTTAAGAGTCTTATGTGGGAAGCACAATATTAATTAAATAAATTAATATTGACAGAATTGATGAATAAAGAGGTAAATTTGATCATATGGGAGTGATCAAATTTGGGTGTCTACATTTTGCCCCTCTTCAAAATATTGTTAAAATAACAATGTTTCAGAGAAAAATAAAATGTCGGGGATGAAGAAAGTGATAGGGATTGATGCCCCAGCCTGAAAGGGAAGGAGAGGGATGCCCCAGTGCCTAGCTTCAAATAGATGGAAGAAAGTGATAGGGTATGCCCCTTCGAGAGAGCAGTTGGGGAAGAAAGAAGGGGGCTCCGAATGACTTCTTGATAGAAAGAAATGGAGGAGACCGTTGGATAGAGGGCGAAAAACTAAGCAACTTTTCCTTTTGAACGGAGTCGATTGGACATACGGTTTGCAAATGGCAGCTCTGGGAAAGAAGGGGATTAATTGGAAGGAAAAAAAAAAGGTAAATAAAAGGTAAAAAATACCTTTTATTTGAAAAGGGGGGAAAAGAGGGGTTAAAAGGTAGTTTGAAGAACTACCTTGTTTCATTGTTACTGTAGCAAGTGAGGAAAGGGTGAAGAGGAGGGAGAGGAGACGGAGCAACAATGCCGCGGGATTATGACACCGAGATCATTCATCGAGTAGATGACCTGCGGAGACGCTGGACCCACTTCGCGGTGCCCTGCAAGGTGAGTACGAAAACCCATGTTATTTATTTTAAATGTTTAATCAAGTTTTTTAAGATAGGTAAAAAATGTAGCACATGGGTTTGGTGGGCGGGGGGAAATGGGAAAGTGGGTCGCATAATGGCAGGAGGTAAGGGAGTGGGGCAACCTCCCCCCGCAGGCTGCTGGCCCGGCCCGCATCCCCCGCCGGCCGGCCCCGCCCAGCTGCAGTGAACCGGACCAGGGGTGGACACGCCCCGACGGGGCAGAGCCACCTCGGGGAGGGGCGGACACGCCCCGTCAGCCCCGAGTAGGGGCGGGGACGCTGCAAAAAAGAAGAAAAAAGGGGTGGAGAGGGATGGGGCGATTAATGTCAGAAAGAAGAGACCACCCCAATGGGGGGCAAGATGAAGATGAAGAAAGAATAAAAGTAAAGATGTCCCGGGCTAGGAAGATTGTGTACTAATAAATGGTTGATGTGGATGCAGGGTTTAGGGCGGATACAGACACATGAGCGATGGTTGGAGGCACTGACAACGGCTCTAGTAGTGATGCGGGCGTGGAGCATGCGGCCTTAGAGCATGCGGGGTTATTGCATTTTGTAGAGGTGCCAGTGATGAGGGTGCATCGAGCGATGCTGACGGCCCTGATAGAGAGGTGGAGCTCAGAGACATCAACATTTCGGCTGCCAACGAGGGAGATTACGGTGACGCTGGAGGATGTATGGCGCATTCTGAAGCTGCCAATATCAGGGATTTTGTTGAGTGATGTGGTGTCGAGCGAGGCCGAGTTGAGACAGACTATGACAGTGCTATTTGGACATGTTGCCCTGCCACTTCAGGGTCAATAGTTGGATCTAGATAGATGCCTGATAGTAGGAGTACCACCTTTGCCTTTATTCCTAGCTGGGTTGATCAGTGGGATATTGCTGCCAGATCGTAGCAGGCGGTATTGCAATTTGCGGTTCATGGAGGCGATTCGACACATTGTGGAGTGGCGTGAGGGACATATTGCATGGGGTACTTGTGTCCTAGCGTAGTTGTATAGGGATATGCATCTGATTTTCTATCGGGAGGCAGTGAGTTTGACACACATGACCCTGCTACAGATTTGGGCATGGGAGCATATTAGGGTGACGAGACCGATTGTTGTGAGGGAGGGAGATGTGGATGATAGAGAGCCACTGGTGTGGAGGTATGGAGAGGCGAGGGGCTAGGTTATTCGGCATAGGGGGTTGGGAGATGTGGAGGGATGGAGGAGGGAGACATAGTGTGGCAACCTTATATGCATCGACGCTTCAAGGGATGGAGAGAGTAGACTGCGAGACAGAGTGGGTATTTTATGGCTTAGTGTGTCCTGATTGAGATTCTTCTACTGATAGTGGAGATGCACCGACCAGATAGGGTGATGAGACAGTTTGGGCTGACACAGGATATTCCTGGTGCATCGGTGATGTTTCAGCAGCTCACTAGAGAGCGACCATGGGGGCGTGCGATTAGCCCAACAGAGGCCAGAGCAGCATGGGCGGTGACAGTGCAGGTAGCCTATCTTGGGAGATGTGTGGGAGCAGAGGATGCAGGAGTGACAGAGTGATATGACCGGTGGTTTCACAACCACCTATGAGAGAGGATTACACCATTGGTGCCGATTGTAGGAGCCGTCAGATTTGGATCAGAAGATGAGTGGCATGGGGCTAGAGTGGGAGTACGACATGAGGATGGGAGAGGTCCTGCGCTGGAGATGGGAGGAGAGAGGATGGAGGTAGTGGGATGAGTAGATAGGAGGAGGAGGAGGGGGACCAGGGGGCAGGGGAGGAGGGTGAGAGAGGCGGTGGGATAGGAGGGTAGGAGAGATCTGGAGCCTGATGCAGGAGGACAGGAGGAGTTAGAGGTGGAGATGATACACGCAGTGGAGGGTAGAGGGGGTCGGCAGACTGGTATAGGGGGAAAATTATGATAGAGGAGAGTGTTGGTACGAGCGGAGCAGGGAGGGGAGAGACAGCAGGATGGAGGTCAGGAGGAGATGGAGGCCAGGAGTCATCCAAAGTTGATAGCGGGCAGGAGGCGACTGATGAGGGTACAGATCGTGACAGAGCAGGAGGGTGCCCGAGAGGAGACTGAGGCCAGGAGTCAGCGAGAGAGGATGGGGAGTAGGGGACGTCAAAGGGGGGGCATATGGTATCAGGGCAGGAGCCTTCCGTTGTAGAGATAGGGGAGAGTGAGGATGAGGAGCAGCCGGAGATAGGAGAGCTGAAGAGATTGATGAGAGTGGGGAGGCATGGTCAGCCGTGGAGAGTGTGAGTCTGTCCTTCCATGGAGGACTTGGAGGATTAGTAGGAGGAGGAGGATAGGGAGAGCGATGATGCTATGGAGATAGATGGAGATGTGTCGGATATAGATATTTGGGATGTAGAGCCATTGGCGGTGGTTCTTGTCATTGCCTCAGAGGATTCGATTGTTTAGCCAAGAGACACTATGGAGAGTCTTCAGAGTATAGATCAGAGGTTGAGGGTGGTAGAGGCAAAGGTGATCAGACTCAGAGTCGAGCTATCGAGAGCACCAGTAGCAGGTCAGAAGGCTAATAGATTTATGGTAGAGGTGATGGGGAGAGAGAGGGAGGTACTGCTGGCTGACATACAGGGGCTACAAGATGAGTTAGCTGCTGTTAGTTGGGACCATGACAGACTACAGGAAGAGACCGTTATATTGCAGGCCAGAGAGGGGTCAGTGGGTATGACTGATCATGTATCAGTAGGTAGTGGTCAACAGGTGGATGATCTCCGGCATGAGCGAGATGAGCTACAGGACATAGTGTTTTGCTTAGAGCAGACGGTGGGAGAGATGGGGGTGATGCAGGAGAGGGAGAGACAGGCGAGGGAGTAGGTTCGTATTATGCAGGCAGAGAGAGATGTAGCGCAGGCGCGGGTACAGGCAGTGGAGGTAGAGAGGGATACAACGTAGGCGCAAGTTCAGGTGCTGCAGGATGAGAGAGAGTTGACAGAGGCACAGATTCGGTCTCTTCAGAGGAGGAGAGAGGAGGCAGCCTCAGAGATATTAGTACTGCAGGGCGAGCAAGATGCAGCGGTGTTGAGAGTCCAGGAGCTGCAGGGGGAGAGGGATGGAGCAGTGGTTCAGGCACAGGCTGCAGAGAGAGAGAGATGCTGCAGAGAGATGAATGCAAACGCTACAGGGGGAGCGGGATGTAGCAGTGATTTAGTAGCAGTCTATGCAGGGCAGTGATGTGATAGGGAGAGATATGCATGGATTATAGGGGGAGAGGGATGTAGCAGTAGCCAGGGCAGTGGCTGTTGAGGAGATGAGAGATCAGATGTAGGCGGAGATGGCATAGTTACGCTTATCCCAGGAGGCTTGGGAGTAGGAGAGGAGGATGATTATGAGGGATCGGGACAGGTATCGTCAGGAGCGGAATTCCGCTCAGGTTCAGGTTGCGGAGTGAGAGGAGAATGCGAGAGAGGCAGGTTTTTGGATGGCCGCATACTACCATTCAGTTCCAGATCTGACCCAGCGGATATTTCAGTATACCCGACAGGCACCCCAGATGCCAGCGCCATCTCAGTCGCTGGGGACACAGACTCGAGGTTATAGTGATTCACCGGGTGCTACACCAGATAGGAGATTAGTACCGGATTCCCCACAGAGATCAGATGTGGGTAGCTCATTCGGGAGGTGACAGGTTATTGGGTTTTTGACAGATGCAGGGTGGAGCATGTAGGATTTATCGACAGAGATCAGAGAGGTTTCACATCTCTAGATTTTGTAGTTGATTATGTGATGGATATTTGATGTATGTGACACACATTATATTATTTTGATTATGACATGAGACAGTTCTTATTGGCATTATGTAGTATGTTTCCTTTTGTGACGGGTGATTGTATGCATGCTTATATGATATTTCCTGCTTATGTGGAGGGTTATTTATGCATAGGTGTATGATATTAGATGTTTATGGTGATATGATATGTACACATGTTGCATTTATGATGATTTATATGTATGGATGCCTAGTTAACTTTTTTATCATGTATGTATATGTGTATGATGGATTCTGTATGAACATTTTACATATGCAGAATGTGATGTATTATGAGTCTAACACTTTGTGATGCAGGTGGTGATGTATGCATGGATCTAACATGTGGTGATGCAGGTGGCGATGGATTCGTGGTTAATAGAATGATGCAATAATGTTTTTATAATTTTATAGGAAGTAACACATAGCCATAAGTGCCAATAAGAACTGACAAGATAATGGAAGGTGGGTATGTAGTGATTGTGAAAATGGGTGTCATTTGGCATCTGTCAAAAATCATGAGTATCTTGAGAAGAATGGGAAAGAGGGGGAGAAAGTATTTGCACAACCAAAATCATAGGGTGAATGCAATGCGACAGATGATGAAATGCAATCCTAATATGAGTTGCCATCTTTGGAGCATTGATATTTTCTATAGCATAAGATACCAGATACCCTGATATATAAGACCAGGGCCAGTAGGCATCCAATGCATGAAACAAAAACAACAAGCAAAAGGGGGCTACCCCAACACCCCAAGGTCATGATGACCTTGGTTGGGCCAGGCATTGGGATAACCACAAACACACAAGGATTCCCCAACGTAACACAAGACCCCATGGATCCTGGTGGGTACTACGTGGGACAACCAAAAAAGGCAGCAACAAAGAAAAGACCAAGATGAACCCATATGTCGACTAGTCAAAGCACACCATGATATGATGGATCAAGGTGATGATGACAAGTGTTGATAATGAGCTCAAATGACAAATAAATTCCAAAATATCAAAAGATCACAATTAAAATCAAAACGTCATTTGCCATAGGATCAGGGTGATGGATAAGATCGATGAGGTCTGCTAGGAAGGATGCATCCTGTTGAGACCAATGATGGATACTAAACTAGAATGACCCAGTTTGATGCCAGATGCTTTTCACTAACTAAATATTTCGATAATTTATAAAATTTATTTGAGAATATCAGGTCAGATGAAGACACAGACTGACACATCCTACAGACCTAGGGGCTCGGGGGCCGATCAGAGATTAGCCTTGCCTACGTGAAAGCGCAGAGCCCTCATAGTTCATAAAAAGACCATGGATAAAGCGAAAAGAGGATGATGAAGGCGAATGATGGATGACCAAGATGCGATGGTTAGAATACCCCGGGGGCAGATCAAATGATCAACCTTGCCTACGTGAAAGCGCAGGGGCAACGTAGTTCGACGAGTGATGCAGAAGGACGAGATCTAGATGGAGACCGACACGATGGATGATCCTATATGGTGACACGGACCAACCGACAAATGGAATGAATGACATAAGCTCAAAGTGGGATACTGAAAAACTCAGGATGGGGGATAGGCTAGATGGGTCGTCCAATGCTCAATCAATATATACCAAGTGGCCTAGGCTGAGGTGGGTGAGAACGATAGTGCAGATGAAAGCATAAAATAACTAGGATGTCAGGTAGATAATGATTAAGCCCTCTACGGATGATGCATGTTACTAGGTTTTCACCATCCCTACTTATCCAAGGTGCCACCAAGAGGTGGTTTTCACCATAAGACGGATTTATTTTTCTTTACTATTTTTTGGATTTTTTATTACTTTTTTGGATTTTTTGATTTTTTTGATTTTTAAGTGGGGTTACCAAGCGGACTTAGGCATAGAACTTCTTTAGATGCATGATATTGGCGGGTTCATCAAGGGGATCTCCTTCAAGAGTAGTCAACTTGTAGGCCCCAGATTCATATTTGGCGGCTACGATATAAGGCCCTAACCAGTTTGCCTCAAATTTTCCCTTTTTATCACGATCCTGTTGAGTATGTTGGTTCTCTTTAAGGACAAACTCACCAACTTGGAATTGTCGAGGAAAAACCTTTTTATTGTAATTACATTTGAGGTGGTTTTGGTATGCTTGCAGATGATCATAGGCTTTTATTCTTCGTTCATCCAGTAATTCCAGCTATGCAAGTCGTGCAACACGAGCATCTTCTTCGCTGATAAGATTCTTCAGAGAAATCCTCAGTGATGGAAGCTCAACTTCAATTGGCAAGGTGGCTTCAGCACCATATACTAAAGAATAGGGGGTGGCGCCTGTCGGGGTGTAGATGGATGTGCGGTATGCCCAGAGGGCAGGATGAATATGGAGGTGCCAATCTCATCCGGTGTTATTGACAACCTTTTTGAGGATGCGGATAAGGGTCTTGTTGGTTGCTTCTTCCTGACCATTGCCCTGGGGGTAATAAGGTGTTGACCAACGATGCTATATATGAAAGGTGTCGCAGAGATGTTTCATGGCTTAGTTTTTGAAAGGTTTTCTGTTATCAGAAAGAATGGTGGATGGGATACCATATTTGCAGAGAATATGATAAAGGATAAATTTTGAGATTTGGACACCGGTGATTTGTGAGAGTGGCATTGCTTCCACCCACTTAGTGAAGTATTCTGTGGCGGTAATTATGAATGTATGGCCGTCAGATGATGGTGGGTAAATCTTTCCAATCAAGTTGACACCCCATTGAGAAAAGGGCCATGGTGCTATGAGGGGCTGAAGATCTTGTGCTGGGGCGTGAATCAAATCTGCATGTTATTGGCACGAAAGACACTTCTTTACAAATTCACAAGCATCATGTTCCAATGTAGGCCAATAATATCCAGCTCGTAGGATCCTTTTGGCCAGAGCCATACCATTTGAGTGAGCTCCACAAACACCACCATGTACTTCTGTTAGTGCCGCGTGGGCCTCAGTCTCATTCAGACATCTAAGGAGGATTCCATCATACCCGCGACGATAGAGCGTATCATCGGCAATGATGTATCGGGAAGAGTGATGGATAAAGGATTTGCGTTGGTTGCGTGTAAGTTCTGGGGGTATGATATTATCACGAAGATAAGTTTATATGTCTTGATACCAAGGGGAGGCGGGACCTACAATATCGCACACCATATCAGTCTCAGGAACATCATATGCAGGGATTAAAATATGTTCAACAAGAAACTCACATTCTGTTTGGTCTTTAGGCATGTCAATCAGGGAACCAATAGTGGCCATTGCGTCTGTTGCTTTATTCTGTACCCGAGGGACTTGGTCAAACTGTATGAAAGTGAAATATTTCTTGAAATCATCCACCATATGCTTGTAGGGTAACAGTTTATCATTTTTTTTGAGGAATTCATCATTAACCTGTCTAATGACTAGCAAAGAATCACCAAAGACTTTTAGGTGAGTTATATGCCATTGTTTTGCAATCCAGAGGCTGGTGAGGAGGGCTTCCTACTCTGCGATGTTGTTGGTACATGGGAATGCTATCCTGAATGATTTTGGGATGTAGTCACCCTGAGGGGTAATTAATAAAATTCCTGCTCCAAATCCACTATGAGTATATGAGCCATCAAAATATAGTGTCCAAGCTGATGCTTCTGTAACTGTGTAGAATTCTTCGTCTGGGAATTCAATGTCTAGGGGGTAAGCATCTACTAAGGGTGTCTCAGCCAATTGATCAGCTATGACCTATCCTTTTATGGCTTTTCGCTCTACATATTCTATGTCAAATTCACTTAGGAGCATGACCCATTTGGCCATGCGGCCAGTCAGAGTGGTTCTAGATAACAAATACTTCAGGGGATCAATTTTAGCGATTAATTTGACTGGATGGCTGAGCATGTAATGACGGAGTTTCTGTGTGCTGAATACTAGCGCAAGGCAAGCTTTTTCCATGGGGGAGTAATTTAACTCATAGCCAACCAATGTTCAACTGATGTAGTAGATTGCCCTCTCTTTGAACGACTCATCATGTTGTGCCAACAATGCCCCCAGGGCGACTGAAGTAGCAGAGATGTAAAGCAGGAGGGGTTTTCCTGGAATAGGCGGCGTCAGGATCGGTGGATGAGCTAAATATTTCTTAATTTTATCGAAACCCATCTGACACTGCTGGGTCCATCGGAAGGTGGAATCTTTCTTCAAAAGATGAGTGAATGGTTGATATTTATCTGCTAGCTGGGCTATGAATCGACGAATGGACTGCATCTTCCCCTGGAGGCTTCTTAACTGCTTTAGATTGCGTGAAGGTGGCATGTCCAGAATGGCTTTTACCTTGGCGGGATCAACTGTAATACCTCTTCGAAAGACTATAAAACCCAACAATTTTCTTGATGTAACCCCAAAGATGCACTTTTTTGGATTTAGCCGCAACTTGTAATGTTCTAGCCGTTCAAAGATCTGTCTTAGGACCGTAGGATGTTCTGCCCGTGTTCTAGATTTCCCTAGCAAGTCATCAACATAATCCTCCATGATGATATGGATGAGATCATGGAAGATGACCGTCATTGCTCTCTGATATGTTGCCCCCACATTTTTGAGACCGAAGGGCATAACATTGTAACAGAAAGTGCCCCAAGGTGTTGTGAAGGTGGTCTTATGTTGGTCCTCGGGTGCGATTCAAATTTGATTATAACCAGAGAAGCCATCCATAAGGGAGAGCATCTCATGTCCTGTTGTGAGGTCGACCAACATGTCAATGTTAGGCAGAGGGAAGTCGTCTTTTGGGCAGGCCTTGTTAAGGTCCCTGAAGTCTGTGCAAATCCGAATATCTCCATTTGGTTTGGCAACTAGTACTATATTGGAGATCCACTCAGAGTAGTCAATTGGCCAAATAAAACCTGCCTCTAGTAACTTTTCCAATTCCTTTTTGACTAACAATGCTACCTGCGGGTGCATTTTGCGGAGCTTTTGTTTGACAGGCTTGGCGTCTGGGCGAACGTCTAGATGATGAACCACTAAGGCAGGGTCTAAACCTGGCATGTCTGAATATGACCAAGCAAAGTTGATGATTCCCTCTCGGAGTAGCTGCATGATGACTGGATACTCTTGTTCTGAGAGTGACTTAGCCACATAGGTGATTTTAGGATTTTCAGCAGTACCCAGATTAACTTCTTGAGTCTCTTCAATTAGAATGGATGATTGGGCGGATAACTGAGTTCCTACAAGGGGAAGATGAACATCTCCATCTTCTGGTGCCTCTTCGAGGTTTTTGCCATCGAATGCGTCCTTTATTTTTACTTTTTCAAGGTTAGGAAGTGCCTCAGGGAGGTTTTCACTAGATGACCACTTTTTACTTTTCTTATTCTTATTTTTGTGACTGAAGTGTTCATCCTCCCCCAATCCCATAAGGTTGACATATGTATCTGCAGACATATTGATAGGTGTGGTATTACGTAGGTCCCAATCAATAAGCTCAGGGTGACAAAGGGATAGGCTGATGGTGCAGACAGATAGGCATTCGAACATGGATGATAAGTCGGTGTGATCGACGTCATCGTACGCATGTATGATGGATTCCTCCTCGGGTATATCTTCCAATGAGCCGTTGTCCACGGTGACACTATTGGAGGTATTAGACGATGTTGTAGGGCTTTTCTATTTTTGATCATATCCAATGCCTATGTTCTTTGGTAACTTTGGTGTATCAATAGGTTGCAATCGCCCTTGTTCTTCTTTACCTAGGCCCCTGCCTTGGTAGTTATATTTTTCTACAAACTTAGCTGACCACAGATATGCTTCCTGAAAATATTCCTTTAGAGGAGGGTCAGTTGGGGTTCTTCTCGGTAGACCCATTGGCTTATGTCCTCTTCTGGTGCATCTATCTTGACACTTGGGGATCTGAAGGTGGTGGTAGGGATGTTTTTACCATTGAAGGTGATAGTCTTGTCTTCCTCTTGTGTAGCATGTGAAGGTTGACCATACTCGTGTGGTGACAGTGGCATGGTTGCTACATTGAGAGCCGTATGCATTTAGTATTCACCACACCCTTTGTCAATGATCTGGACTTTGGTGACTGTAGGATCAGTGGTGAAAGATGGAGTGGTTATCTTGACGGAGGGTGGATTAGCGGATGATGAGTGGGATGCCCCCATTTCAACCCCGGGACAATAATGTAAATGGGGGAATGACGCTTCTAAAGCGCAAAAATATTCAAATGGTTGGGGTTCAGCATAGATGGTGACTTCCTGTCCGTTGATGGGGAATTTTAGGCACTGATGGTATGTGGAGGGGACGGCTTGCATAGCATGGAGCCACGGGCGGCCAAGGAGGAGATTATATGGTAAGTCCAGATCAAGGACATGACATGTAGTATATTGAAGCACAGGTCCCACTTGGATAGGAAGACTGATGATTCCCTCTGAATTTCTTTCTACATTATCATAGGCTTTGATTGTGATGATCTGATTACTTAAATCCGCTTGAGTATACCCCACCTATTTTATGAATTTCAGAGTACACAAATTGAGGGCAAAGCCATTATCTACCAAGACCCTTTTTAGTTTATGGTGAGCAACCACAACTTCGATATATAGGGGGTGATTATGATTGACATCGATGTTTGGCATATCATTTTGGCTGAAGTGCAGTTGGTGAGATAAAGCCAAGTGTCCCACCAGAGCTTGGAATTGTGTGGGGTCGATGTCATTTGGCACATGGGTTTCTTTCAGGGCTCTATTGAGGATTTCTTGATGTACCGGGGAAGACTTAAGCAAATCCAAAATGGATATATGAGCAGGGGTCTTTCTTAAGTGATCAAGGATGTTGTACTGAGAGCTTACAGGAGTTGATTGGGTGGGTGCAGAGGCTGCAGTGACAGTGATGCGGGCTCGTCGTGTAGTAAAAACACATTGAGGGTCCTTGGCTTTAACATGTATCATGGATACACGGGGTTCCACCTGCTCAATGTAATGAATAACACCCTCGTAATTGAAGTTTACATTCTTGTAGCTCACATTATTTGTGTTGTTTCCTTGGGGATTATTGTTAGATGTGCTTGGGCCTTGATTATGATTCAGAAAGGTGTTTTCATATATCTGTAATTGAGCATTGGACGACGGAGCTTAACTGGGGTCAACCTTGATATCACCTCGATCAATGAGATCTTGGACGTAGTTTTTCAGACCCTGACACTTGTTTAAAGAGTGTCCCTTGATTTTATGGAACTCACAATACTCATTTTCCTTAAACCACGCGGGCTTGGGTTTGGAATCGTCAAATGGCTTGGTGATAGGGTACGTGATGGGATAGTTGATTTGTAACAACTTATTAAAGACAACACTCAGAGGTTCTCCTAATTGAGCATACCGACATTTGGTGTTCCCTTGATTGTTCTAGTTCAACTGTTGAGGAGGGCGAGGTGTCCCCTGTGGCACAAAGATGGTGTTAGGTACAGACGGTTGTTGTTTTTGGGATGCATTAGCCACTTGGACGTGTTTAGTGTCTGTCACGCCGTCATTTACCGCATTCTTGTTCTTGTTCCAGAATCGTGGTTTATCGCCAAATGACCTCTCTTTATCATGACTATGTACTTTGATGTGTCCCTTGGCAATAAGGGCACGTTCAAGGATGGGTCCCTTTTCCACTATCTCCACGAAAGTGGTGACACAATGTAACCTAAAATTATGGGCCATGTCAAGATGAGAGTTTTCCACGAAAAGAGTGACCATGTCTTTTTCTTTCAGAGGGGTCTTCATTCGGCTTGCTAATGCATGCCACCTTTGTAGGTAGCTAGTAAAGGTTTCCCCCTCACATTGTTTCTCTTTGAGGAGATCTAAGGTGTCCGTGTCCTTCTCCAAATTGAAAGAGAAGTAGGATACAAATTTTTCTGACAGGTCTGCAAAAGTTTTTATGGACCCTTTTTCGAGGGTCATGAACCAATCCAGGGCATGGCTTGTCAGGCTTCATGGGAACAAGCACAAGAGATAGTTGTCATTGTACATAACTTCTTGACACTGGGAGTAAAACTCCTGCAAGTGAGCCTTAGGGTCTTTGTTTCCCTTGTATTTGTCAAACTTTGGTATCTCAAAATGTTTAGGAAACGGGATTAATGAGATGGAGGGATCAAATGGATATGGGCATATGTCTTCAAATTTAAATGATTGTTTGGTAGCCCCAGCTTGAAGGTCTTTCAGAGCGGCTTTGATTTCCAACAGATCTGAGTTGGCCGGTGGCGGGTTTGTGGGATATTGATGATAGGATAATAAAGGATCCTGCTAAGAGGGCGTCAAATTGTTGAAATACAGATTTGGATGGTTGGATGATGATATGCCTTGCTGGTAAGATGGGGGATTTTGTTGATATGGGGGCTGTTGTTGTGGGGTATAGTATGGATTCGTTTGATAAAAGTGCGGGGTAAGCTGTTGAGGAGCTTGGATGGGATGTTGTGTATTGATTTGTTGGTGTTGAAGATACTGTTGTGATTGTTGGGAGGTCACATAAGGCGGTTGTTGGTGAAATTGCTGCTGATTGCGATAGTGGTAGTGTTGAGGGGGTTTTTGTTGTGATGCCAACTATTGTACGGGTCGAGATGGGGTGCCGTGTTGCGGTTGAGCTTGCAGACGCAAAATAGATGCGAGAAAGGGGGATATGGTCTGAGCAATAGGTCGAGATGGATTGCCTTGTGGCTGGTAGGGTGGTTGTTGTGAAGAGACCAAAGCATTATGTGTAGGTGGTAGCTGATGAGATGGCTGAGGTAGCGTGGAAGCGTTTTGTAAAGGGGGTTGTTGGGTACCACCTGAAACGTTCAGCTGGGGTGTGCCTTGTGGAGGTAATTGAGGTGGAATGTTGGATTGGTGAAGCTGTTGAGATGTGTATGAAGATGATGGTAGATGCGTGGCCCCAGGAGGTGGAGGCAATGTGGAAAGGGGGGTGCCCCCAGTGTTGACTAAAGGTTGATTTGAAGGAGGGGGTGCTGTTAACGTTAATGGCGAAGGTTGTGGAACATTTTGTGGCATACCATAGCAAAAAGGATTATTGGGATCAGGCACTTGAGGACCTCCCATAACTGAGGTTGAAACATGTGGGGGATAGTTAACATGATAGAGAACAACATTGCAAAATTCAGGTTGATGCCAACCCTCAACTGGAGGAACATTGGGGAAGTACGAACCTTCTGGTGCATTTTGTGGACCTTGGAGTATGTTAGATGGGGGACTCCTATATTTGGACAAGTCAACACCTGAGGGGGGTTTGACACCCTTCTCAATTAGGTGGGCCAAAATTTCTTCCCCATGTTTTTCAAGCAGACGGTCAGTCATTTGCACATTGGCGGGATTACTAAAATGTTCTTCAAGTGTGAGTTCAGGTTGATTAGCCATACTTTCTTCACCGTGTGGTGAGTTATTCTGATTTTCGGTGTTGGAGTGTGATGAAGTACCATTTTGAGGATCGTGAGGGATGTTAGTACTATTGTTAGGATCTGATGAGACATTCATTATGTTGTTGGGATCTTGAGGGTTGTTTGATTGGGAATTCTGGGCTTATTGGTCAGCCATTTTCTTTGCCTGTGATCGGGTCTAAACGGGCATGCAAATGTGCTATGAGTGGATTATAAAAATCATTTTGATGAATGATTTGATTGTGATTGGATGAGATCTGATTTGGATGGGGTCTGAATTTAGATCAGATTTTGTTTGGATCTACTGGATTGGATTCGATGTTGATGGGATCAAATTTTGATTGGCTAGATTGGATTTTGATATTAAGATCAATAGGATTGCATCGATTAAACAGATGTGATTTGGTTGATTGGGTAATTTGATTGATTGATTGATTGATTTTGATAGATTTGGATGATTGGATGAGTATGATTGGATGATGAAAGATGTGAGAGAGACCTTGAGTTTAATCAAAGGAAGTTACCCTTAGTGACCACGGGCTTTAATTGATTAAGAGGATGATCACGGCACCAAATCCACCTTAAGATAGGAATGGATTGATTGGGCCGAGGATGATAACTTACGACACCGAATTCACCTCAAGATGGAAGCAAATTGATTTGGGTCGAAGTTAAAGACTAATAATCAAATTCAAGTGCTATGGTCAATTTGGGTAACCACTTTGTAATACAAGGTTAAGGCGGTTTGGTTATGGGTGGTGTTTGGTGATGTAAATGGTAAAATTATGATGTTCGCTAGGTGAGGGTATGGACTTTTGAATGGATTATGGGGAAATTAAAAAGGAATAGGTGATTGAGAGTGATTGTGGAGAATGAATGGGGATTTAGAGTGGTTAAACAAAAGTTTGAAATGATGAGATGGGGGTTTAAAATGGTCAAATGGAGGTTTTGGGAGACTTAGAGTGACGAAACGGAGGCTTGGGATGATGAGATAATGGTTGGGAATGATTAAATGATGGTTTAGAGGCTAAACAGATCCAAATGGGGTGATTTTGGGTGTTCAGGAGGGCAAATTCGCCCCTCTGCAGTAAATCAGGGGCGTAATCGCCTCACTGCAGTAAATCAAGGGCACAGTCGCCTCACTACAGTAAATCAGGGGCGTAATCATCTCACTGCAGTAAATCAGGGGCGTAATCACCTCACTGCAGTAAATCAGGGGTGTAATCGCCTCACTGCGAGATATCCTGGACTTGGTTTGATGAAAAATGACTATGGCAAGGACTTTAAAATGACAATGATAAGGCCAATTTGTCAAAAATTTCACTGGTTTCTCACAAGAAAACACTCTCAAGCAAACACAATCCTATGATTAGTGTTAAGGGTATGGCCAAAGAGGTCTTAATCTAGGACGCACAAGGTGTCTAGGGAGTCCTCGATATACTCTCGGTACGTGAGGCACAACCGTGAACACCAGCCCATCACAAGCGTGAGTTGGGAACCCCAGCGAGATATTGAAGGGCTCAGACCAACTCTTCACGTCTATCTAGGTATCACCCTAGCTTCGACGCTCTGCCAATTACGACGTGACTAGATTGGGGTACAACTTTCGCTCTCCCCCCTTTATATACCCCGCCGGTACGCGTGGTTGGAATCGTCCCTTGGGGTGATGAAATCCCCAAGTAGGTCCCACTATAAAGAAAGCACTAACCGTCTCCAACTACTCCCCAGGCTCACACGAAGTGCAAGGGGAAAGTGAAAATGAGCTAATGCTCCCTTTGGGTAACACAAAAAGACAAGCACAACAAGCAATGAATATTACTCCCTCTAATTAAACTATGTTCTTAGATTAATACAAACAACAAGGATAGTTTGAAAAGTTTGAGCAAACGGATAGCCCTGCAAGCAAATGTTAGATGTTTTATCCTCCTTTTTTCATCAACTTCACAAGAATATGCTGCAAAAAGTTAGCAAAAAGCACCCATATCCTTGCAAGAACAGTGTTAGGAAGAAAATAGCAAAAAACCGAAGCCAAAATAATAGTTTTACCTTCCAAAATGTGTTGTTTTTCGGTGACTAGGGGCGCAATCGCCCTTTTGCAGCAAATTAGGGGCGCAGTCGCCTCATTGCAGTAAATCAGGGGCCCAGTCGCCTCACTGCGGTAAATCAGGGGCATAATCACCTCACTGCGGTAAATCAGGGGCGTAATCGCCTCACTACGGTAAATCAAGGGCGTAGTCGCCCCACTACGGAAAAGTGTTAGCACAAAAAATAATTTTCAGCCAAGGGGGCCTAGTCGCCTCACTGCAGAAAATGTGTTAGCACAGAAAATAATTTTCAGCCAAGGGGGCGTAGTCGCCTCACTGTAGAAAAGGTGTTAGCACAAAAAATAATTTTCAGCCCAGGGGGCATAGTCGCCTCACTGCAGAAAAGGTGTTAGCACATAAAATAATTTTCAGCCCAGGGGGGCGTAGTCGCCTCACTACAGAAAATGTGTTAGCATAGAAAATAATTTTCAGCCAAGGGGGGTGTAGTCGTCTCACTGCGGTAAATTAGGGGCGTAATCGCCTCACTACGGTAAATCAGAGGCGTAATCGCCTCACTGCGGTAAATCAGAGGTGTAGTCGCCCCATTGTGGAAAATCAGGGGCCCAGTCGCCCCACTGCAGAAAAATCAGGGGCGTAATCACCTCACTGCGACGTATTCCTGCAAAAATCTCAACAACAACAAACGTGAAATATAGGAACCCGTTTGTGGGTCCCACCGAGCGTGCCAGAAATGTGATACCAAAATGTTTAACCTATTCTAAGCAATTAAAATGCAATGGAAAATGTAATGAAACACCTCAAGATTAGCCTAAGGAATTTGAAAATGCAAAGAGGAAAAATGTTAAATGAAGATAAATGGTTATACCTTCCTTCTTGCAACTGAAACTCCTTGGTTGGCCCTTGATTTGGATTGATTTGTATGCTCCTTGATGGCTCTTGATGTGGCTAAATGGAGGATTTGACTATGTGCTTGGATGCAAATGAAAATGGATGAGGTTGATGGCTAAATGAGTGCACAAAATGGCAACATTTAGTTACAAAATGGCTAAGTGTTTGAAATTCCCTTGAGGAGGGGGTATATATAGAAGAATTTGAATTCTCTAGAGAATTCAACGGTTGAGATTCATCCAACAAGGTCAAGATGAAGGACTATGGTGGGTTGAGAACTCACAAGCCCTCACATCTTGACATGTAGATGGTGAAGTGGCTAAGAGGAGATGAGGTGTAAATGAGGTGGCCAAAAGGTACATGAGGTGGAGGAAGGACAAGTACCTTCCAAGTACCTTGGGGAGTGAGAAGATTTCCTCAAAAAGGGATTTCTTGTCCCCAAGTGAGAATGAAAGGGACATTTGAGGAATTTTGAAATTCCTTAGAAATCTCCATGGGAAAAGGAGAGGTGGTTGAAAATATAAATGTGAATTAAAAATTCACATTCTTAGAAGAGTCTAAAGGGTAAAAGGTGAGCCCCAAAAAGGTGGGAATTGGTCACATGTGCATGAGGTGACATGTCAAATATTCTAGAAGCCTTGGAAAGACAAAATGTGAATTAAAAATTCACATGGGGAGGAGAGAGACATAGGATGAATAAATGAGAATTAAAAATTTTCATGGGAAAGAGGGTCAATGTCCAAAAAGGAAAAATGGAAAGATTGACTAAAAAGTGGTGCTAAAAATGGTTAATGACTTTGATTAAAGTTGTGCAAATAATTGATTATGATAATTAATGGAAGATTAGAGACAAGTGGAAAATTTAGGAGGATGTGACATTAATCCTTGATTAAGAGGATGCACACCCTAAATATGAATTAATTAAATTAATTCATATTAGAGATGGATTATGGAGGATGTGACAAGGAGTGAGACAAGAAAAATTTTAAATTGATTTTAATTCAATAGATTAGGATGACTAAATTAAATAAATTGGTGTATTTATTTGATTTAGAGAAGATAAAGGCACCAAATAAAGTATTTAATTATTAAATTAAACACTTTAAGAGTCTTATGTGGGAAGCGCAATATTAATTAAATAAATTAATATTGACAAAATTGATGAATAAAGAGGTAAATTTGATCATATGGGAGTGATCAAATTTGGGTGTCTACACATACAAAGTGAAATTGTATCATAAAATGAATTAGATTTAGGAGAAACAAGTAGGTTAGGTAGTTGGATAGGGTGAACTATTGCTGAAATAAATATGATGTTGTACATTGTAAAATCTTTTCAAATTATGTAATGGAGAAGAATGCATAAATTTGGTGATCCAATTATGGTGTCAGTTTTTTGAATTTATTTGAAAATATTATTTGGTTGTCTCCTAGGTTGTCACTTCCTGATTATTTAAATTGAAATATCAAAGATATTATTCAATTTATCAATGAACACTTGCTACTCTTGTGTGGTTTAGTTAATTGGTTCCTGCAAGATAGGATTAAATCCTTCTAATTAATCACAGTAATTTGGAAAAGGACATTTGGATTATTAAGAAGAATCTGATAATTACACTCTTGCCTCTTTATACAAGTTATAAGTATAAAAGTGCCAAACAATTTGAATTGTATCTAGAAATAGGACACAAATATTATTTACCTCTTGACTCCATTAGCCCAACAATAGGCATTGGTCACACCATCCACATCTTAGAATTCTATAAAATATTTGTTCAAAAACATTCACATTTCGAGTTTAATATTAGGAGTAGTAGTCTATAAGATTTTATATTACATTTGTGCCATTGTAATAAATCCATCAAATCAATCAAGTCACATCATTTAATTCTGCTTCATTCTTATAGGTATACCCACCTAGGTCTAGCAACACCTAAAGAGAAGAAGGTCTAAACCATTTAGCCTTGTCTGTTACACTGAAATGTACCAAGAGATTGGCAACCTCTTGAGGCATTTTGCCTACTTTTTTGAGAGCTAACATATCCTCTAGGCGATAGAGAGGTAAGCACATTCAAGCATGAAAACATAGGGAAACTTAGCCAAAATCCTACAAAACGATGTTACATTAGATACTTCATCATTTGAAAATCCTAACATCTTTTCCAAATTGACATTAATCTTTTATAGTAGGGAGTTACAACAAGGCGGTCCTAGGGGTGCAGACTCCCCTGCGATGGTGGATTTTTTGGATCAGTTGCATGAGGGATGGCAATCAGGGCACAGTGGCTTGCATGTCCCAACCCGCCTCAAGATTTGGCTATAAGATGGGGTCCACTAAGTAGGTTTCTCTATTTGGGTAGGTGGGTCAAATTCATTTTGATGTTTGGAAGGAATGAAGATCACCTTTTAAGCAAGCAAGATTGGAGAGCAGCTTGATTGTTTGAGGCATGGTCGTTAAAATGACACTGGCAAGGTGGAGTTCCACAGGCAGTGTTCCGCCATGCGAGACCTGCAACCTTAAAGGGTAGTGGATGTTATGTTGTTAAAGTTTAGATCATTCAAAAGGACATGGGTTGAAAGATGCAAGTGGACGGTGTGTGACAACCATTTGACACGGTGGAGGCCATTTAGAAGCCTGATGAAGGAAACCCACATCAACGGGCCTACGAAAGGCTACAACATCTACTTGTTTATCATCAGTTGAGAGGCAATGGAAGGGTCAGGCTCCGTCTAGCAGACCGATGAATGTCTACACCTATTTTGGGATGGCGGAAGTGGAATAGAAGTCTGCACGTAGCAACTCGCAATACAAGGATTATCACTTGATTGTTCTCGCCTTTTGGGCTCAGACAGACATGGTAGGCCCAAGACCCACATTGCGGAAGGTCAGTATGCAAAGGTTGTTTGGAATGGTGGAGTCACTACGGTAGCCCACAGATGGAAACCTGTGAGTAGAGATCCACGAAGGAGCTAACACTTGGTCACTTAGAACGCCTATCAGTGAAATACCAGTGGAAGTCTATGGAGGATAGCCCACACTCTTAGATTGTTTTTCTTCAACTTGGACGACGAATACAAGGGTGGAGTCTGACATATGGGAAGATGGGCCATAAAATCCATTTGAAATGGTGAAACACAAACGAAATTCCGCAAGGGGAAGTTTGTAGGGGGAACCCATATCGAGCCCAAACTTAATCACTTTGGCGAGTTTGTGTCTAATGAGAAATCAACAAGGTGGGGCTTGCGCATTGGGAGGTCATGGTTGGATTGTTGTTTGGAACGACAAAGTTTGAAAGGCATTTTGCAGGATGTGGAAGCGAACCCATGTATGTACAAAGATCTCTTCGTTTAGACTTTAGGAGTTTGGAGCGAGTTTAAGGTGGACAAGTGGAGGGAGCCTCCCACTGGGGTAGACCCGAAAGTGGCATTCGTCACTTAAACTTTAAACATGTTTTGAAGGATGGTGACAATAATGACAAGGTGCGGACTTGCAGAGCACAGATGCTCTGGTTGACAAATGACTTCAGAGACCACTAGTTCCACCAATGGCATGTGAGGCAATCTTGGAGTTTGTCAATATTTTAATTCATGTGTTTTGTGTGCCTTAGTTTACTCTAGCTATTTATCAAGTTTTCTTCCTTCAAATTTACCAATTTTACATAGAAATCTAGGAAAACTCAAAATAGGTCACACGATGGAAAGCCAACCTTTAGAACTTGATGAAGGTGGATGAAAAAATAGGTAATGAAGATCTCAAAGTGGCGATGAAGCTTGGCAGGCGCGACAGCAGCGGTTGCAGAGGGCTCTTACTCACTTCTAAACAATTGATAGGATGAAAATGATAGCTCAAGAAGGGCCATTTATAGAATTTTCATCAGTTAATGCCCCTCATTAATGATCATATGGTAGAATTCGATGTTGGTGGGAATTCATTTTGAAAACTGCTGCAGGAAGGGTGGAGTCCGATGGGCAGACAACAACTAGACGATTACCGTTTGGACGTTCGAAAGTGAAAACAACTCCAGAAATTGTGGTTTCCATGGGGTGGAAGGGCACTTAGCAATGGTCATTTGGAGTGGTCAGGAGGATAGGGAAACCCACATGGGGCAGACCCGCCCGGCCCCAAGGACACCAGTTCTATAGAGTAAAGGAAAATAGCTAAGAGAACTCTACAAAGGCCTAAATCCTTGAAAATTTGAGGGTGGAGAAACATGGCCAACTCAAGATGATTCCTCTAAGACTCATTGACCACTTAGGACACAAGACATGGGGCAAAAAAAATGAGGCAGTGACAAAAGCAACCTGACGAAGCAAAAAGAAAGAGGGTCCTTGTTCAAAACGGGGCGTGTGTGCTGAAGGAACAACATAGAGTTTAGGGTTTAAGGTATAGGGTTGAGGGTATAGGGTTAAGTGTATTAGGTATAAGGATTATGGTTTAGAATATTGGGTATAGGGTTGAGGGTGTTGGGTTTAGGATCGAGGGTTTAGGGTTTAGATTACAACAAGGTTGAATGTAGGGTTTAGGTTTGAGGGATAATGTTAAGAGTTTAGGTTATAAGGTTGAGGGTATAGGGTTAGTGGAGAGGGTTGAGTGTGTAGGGTTTACAGTTTAAGGTATAGGGTTGAGGGTTGAGGGATAGTGTTCAAGGTTGAGGGTATAGGGGTATAAGGTTGAGGGTATAGGGTATAGTTATGAGGTTTAAGGGTGTAGGGATTAGGTTTGAGGGTTGAGGGATAGTGTTTAGGGTTGAGAGTATAGGGATTAGGGTTTAGGATATTTGGTATATGGTTGAGGGTATTTGGTTTAGTGTTGAGGGTTTAGGGTGCAAGGTTGAATGTAGGGTTGAGGGTATAAGGTTAAGTGTATAGTGTATAGGGATTAGGGTTTGGGATATTGGGTATAGGATTTAGGGTGTATGGTTTAGGGTATAAGGTACAGGGTTAAGGGTTGAGAGTGTAGGGTTTAGGGTTTAAGTATGGGATTGAGGGATAATATTCAAGGTTTAGGGTATAAGGTTTAGGGTATAGGGTATTGGGATGAGGGTTGAGGGTGTATGGTTTAGGGTTTAAGGTATGGGTTTTAGGGTTGAGGGATAGTGTTTAGGATATTGGGTATAGGGTATTGGGTATTGGGTTTAGGGTTTAGGGTTTAGGGTTTAGGGTTTAGGGTACAAGGTTAAATGCTAGTTCTAGGGTTTATGTATTGGTTTGAGGGTATTAGGTTAAGTGTATAGGGTATAGTTATTAGGGTTTAGGATATTGGGTATACGGTTAAGGTTGTAGGGTTTAGGGTATAAGGTATAGGGTTAAGGGTTGAGAATGTAGGGTTTAGGGTTTAAGTATTGGGTCTAGGGATAATGTTTATGGTTTAGGGTATAATGTTGATGGTATAGAGTATAGGCATGATGGTTGAGGGTGGAGGGTTTAGGGTTTAAGGTATAAGTTTTATGGTTGAGGGATGGTGTTTAGGGTTGAGGGATAATGTTTAGGGTTGAGGGTCAAGGTTAAGTATGTAGGGTATAAGGATTAGGGTTTAGGATATTGGGTATAGGGTATAGGGTTGAGGGTATAAGGTATAGGGTTAAGGGTTGAGAGTGTAGAGTTTATGGTTTAAGTATTGGGTTGAGGGTATAGAGTTGAGGAATAATGTTTAGGTTTTAAGTTATAAGGTTGAGGGTATAGGGTATAGGGATGAGGGTGTAGGGTCTAGGGTTTAAGGTATAGGGTTGAGGGTACAGGGTTAAGTGTATAGGGTATAGGGTTGAAGGTATTGGGTTTAGGATTGAGGGTTTAGGGTACAATATTGAATGTATGTTTTAGGGTTTAAGTTTATGGTTGATGGATAATGTTCAAGGTTTAGGTTATAAGGTTGAGGGTATAGGGTATAGGGATCAAGATTTATGATATTTGGTATATGGTTTGGGAGGACATGCGGATCGAACAGATCAATCAATCAGGCAAATCCGATCGATCAAAGTCGATCGATCGCCGATCCGGACAAGAAATCTTTGATCCGCCGGATCAGGATCAAACCGGGCTGCGGAATCCGGATCAGATCGACGAAATCAAGATCAATTGCGATCAGACAGGATCTCACGTCAGATCGATCGTCAATCTTTGCGCGAATCTCGAGATCTTTGCAATCATCCGGCGATCGATCGGCGACATCGATCGACATCAAAATCAATCTTTTTTTCGATCAAAATCTTTTTCAAATCCAGTCAGATCAGATCAAATAAATCGATCGATCAATCAATCGGATCAGGCGATCGACAAAACGATAAATCAGATCGGATCCGGATCGGATCAGATCAGATCAAAGTCGATCAGATCAGATCAGATCAGATCCGTTGTGATCGCGTCGAGATCAAGCCCTCAAAATCATCATCATCCATCAAAAGGCATCAAAGGCAATCCGTCCATCGAGAATCAGTCAAATCCATTCATCCATCAAAGGCGAAATCAAAGTCTTTCGTCGATCAGTAATCAATCAGATCGAGATCATCTTGCCGAGATCCCGAAAAAAGTATCGGAAATCGAAATCGCGGATCAGGGAGATCCATCGCGTCGAAATCGAAAAAGGAAAAGAAAAATCCGAAATCGTCGTCGAAAGGAAAAGATAAAAGTCGAAAGGAAAATCCGTCGAAATCACGAAAATTCCAGTGTCGATTAACCGTTCGAAATCCGATCGCATTATCAGGTCGAGATCTGAAACCACTCTCAAACATCCTAAAACTATATACATGAAATATAACTTAAAGTATAAGAAAATAAATGTCCATATGTAAATGTCAAAAAATTAAATGTCTATATGTAAATGTCAAAAATGTTTATTTCATGTATATAGTTTCCCTAAAAGATAAGAAGAAGAAAGATAAAAAAAGAAAAGAAAAGAATTCAATGTAGACCAAAACACAAGCGCGTTATAACGTGCTCATGTTTTGTCAATGCATTCACAAAACACAAGCACGTTATAATGCGCTCACGTTTTGGAAATGTTTTTTTGAATTTAAAAAATGTGTGTTTTTTGAAATTCAAATCATAATGCGAGCACATTATAACATGCTCAAATTTTTAGCTTGGTAATGACTGAGCCTAGGCTTGGTCACTACCAACCCATAACGTGAGCACATTTTACTATAATGCGCTCACATTTTTGCTATTTTGGGTTGAAAAGGTGAATTGGCCACTTTTTGGCCCTCCATCTTTTTGTACTTACCCAACTGACTTTACACAATTCATACTTCACCACTGTCACCTTTTGCACACTTTCTCTACATTGCATCTTCATTTGCATCTCTCATACCACAACACTAAATAAAGCTCCTATATATACCACAACCAAACAAAATATCAATTAGGTCAGCCTAATTACATGAACCGTGTAACACCATGACCCGTCAGCCCAAAAATCTATCACACACACTTTGCAGAAGGAACGAAAATGTGTACAACAACAAAATAGGTCAGAATGACCTATAACCACTCCCATAAATATGCTCTATACACACACAACCCAAAAACCTTTAGGTCAATACTATTGGTGAAGCAACAACTAAATGAACAAACTATTCATTTGCAATGGCACACAAACCACCAAATCACTTTCCACTTGGAGTTCATACACATTTAACACCTTCCAACACTTCCTCAAAACCACACAATATAATATTAACATGCACTTTGCAAGAACTTTTCCATTACTAATCTTGATACACTGTCAAAATATCTTCAACTACGAAAGACATCAAGATTGAAAAAAATTGGATGTAGAAATGCCCAACATATACCATGAACACCTCAAAAATATATGACAAGATTATGAATAGCGAAGCAATGAGAACCAAAAAAATGTTCCTCTGAACACTAAATATGCACACTAGGACAACCAATTCTCCAAAACACTTAGTCTTCTATGAACCAATACTTCTGCATTTCTACAATGGGTTGCCATCAATGAAAATACCATATATCAACATGGTCATGTTTCCAACAATCTCCCCCTTTGTGATTGATGGCAACACACTCTTCCAAAACACTCTCAAAAACATTCTCCCCCTTTGACATCAAAGGAAAATGGTATCAAAAAGATACTTCTTTTCTATACTCAATACACTTCAACAACAATCTCCATCTCCCCCTGAGTGAAATATTTACATCAAAGTGGCTTCCCCTAACAATGTTATCCATCAAAAATGACAAAAATTGTACCACAACACCATCAACTACTTTCACATATGTACATTGAAATAAAAAATGCATATATAGAGAAAAAAATGTACAACTCAACCTTTATAAGACTCCTTTATTTTAGCAAGGCATGCCTCCCAATCTTTCTTTACAACCTCCCAGTCGTTTTTAGCAAAGACAAGCATATGGCATTGATTTTCAAACTAAATATGGAGGTATTCTTCTAGAGAACTAGGCACTAGATTCATTTTCACCACCTTCTCAACATTAGCTAAGACTCTAGTTAAAGGGGTAAGCCTTGGACTTACCATATCTGTAAGATGACTATACTACATTATTATTTTCCTTTTGTTCTTGCAGTAGAAAGAATTGACCATGCAGATTTTCAATAATTGCTCTTGTAGCTCCATCTACATCATTTACCAAATCATATGCTCCTGAGGCTTGAGAAATTTGTGACTCAATTGAATCCATTTGTTCTTTGATGCTCCTTGTAGAATTTGGCTATTTCAAACAAAGTTGAGACAAAAACTTTAGCTTCTTCCAAACATTTCTTAACATCCTCTAAGTTGCCTTGCAACTTACCATGTGCACTTACTACATTCATCAAAAACTTCTACTATTCTCTTATCATTGACCTTTGAAATTTACTTTTTAATCTTTTCTTCCAACCCAATAGAATAATCCTTAAAGGAATCAAGCAATAATTTTAGTTTTTGCACACTAGAAAGAGAATTATCAATAGTTATTTCAGGAATACCTTCCTACAACACCTTCACTACTTCATCTACCAACTTTGCTGTCTTATGGTGTGTTTGCAAAATTTTCTTCCATGTAGAGGAATGTAATTCTTCACCAAGTTGTAACTTATGTAAAGGGAAAATTTTATTCAAGCTCACTTGACCTTGTTGCATGGGAATTTGCAGGAGTTGTGCAAACACCACTAGTTCAAACTACAACTGCATATCCAATAGATCTTTTAGTGAATCTCTAGAGACTCTAGAGGATTCACCACCATTTTTTTCAATTTCTCCTTCCTTTTTATCATTCTTCTCCTTTTATCTATTACCAAAACATTCTTAAACATTCTTCTCTACTTCTAAAGGAGGTGAATGCTAAATAAGACAACTGAGAGGGGGGGTGAATCAGTTGTCATAGATTTTAACCTTTAATTCAATCATTGAAACTAATACTTAAAATGGCTTAAATGTTTAATCATCAAATTCCAATCAAGAAACTTGAATCTAACACATAAACACAATAACACCAGATTTGAATGGAAAACTCAAAAAGGGAAAAATCATGGTGAGGATTAACTCACACTATAGACGATATCAAAACTGATTTAAAAAAAGGCTCACTGCCTGAAACAAGGCTCACTGCCTAAGATAAGGCTCGTTTCCTGAGATAAGGCTCATTGCCTGAAATAAGGACTCATTGTCAACTAGGGCTACAACTCGAAGGGCTCACTGCCACAAAGATACAAATAAGACAAATAAGACTTATTACAAAGAGACTATAGTCCCAATGCAATGAAGGATTCCACCACATTCACTTGATCAACTTACATGAATGATAGAGTTCACCTTCCGCTCTCTACATCCGAAAACTCAACATTAAGCTTCACACTGGTCTACCATACACAACTCACACACACATTTTGAATAGCATCAATGTCGCGTCTACTCTTTCACTTATCTTCTTTTCTCGTATTTTTCATTACTAGTTCATTTTGTATTTATACTATCTCCAACCTTGAAAAATATCCAAAGTTGGCTATCCAACTTCAAATTCAAATTAGGTCAGTTCCAAAACATCCTATGGTGGAATTAGAATGAGGGTGACCCAAACACACACTTCATCAGGACCCAAAATAGATCCAACATACTTCATCAACTTCAAAGATAGTGCTTAACACAAGGTTGGCCAAACTAGTGTAAAACACATAGAACAATTAAGCTCGAAACTTCTAGAAACCAAAAATATCTTTAATGCAATCAAAACATCTTAACTCTAGAACCGCAAGTCAAAAGACTTCATCAAAGAGAAATCTAGACCAAATTTTTTTCTCTTGGACCTCAACTAGAACACAAAAAAATATAGTTCACAACTAGTGAACACAACTCAAACTACACAACAAACCAACAACTAAAAAATATAGATATAGCAACCTTTAAAAACTATGACCAACATATCTGAACCGTACAAACATAGGGGAAAATACCAGATCATTACCCAAAGCAACAACTGAATACCTGTAAACTTTCTTCAATATAATTTTCTCAATATCCTCAACATATAAAGCCAACAACAACTAGTAGATAATCGGTTGACCAATTGACATCACTGAAAGCACCTTCATTCCTTTCTCCATTCTTGCAACAATCTCCCCCTTTGTCATTGATGGAAAAACATGATGTGAAAAACCATTAAAGACACCATATTAGTTCTAAATATACTTCTCAAGATTTTTCTTTTTGCTTCCCCCCCTCAAAAGATTATCTTCCTCATTACCCACTTTCTCTCCTTTTCACATGCTTTCTCTCCCCCTTTGACATCAATGGAAAAGGAAAAAGATATGTTCATTGAATCTTCCTTTGAAATGAAAACATAATACTCATAATGACAACACCTAAAACTACCTGCTCCCATTGAGAGGTAGCCACCAAAACATCAGTCCAAAAAGATAGAACCATGAATCCACTGAACTGATGCATCTCCAAGTGCATCTTAGTTTATGAAAGGAGGAGAAATAGCCCCTAACTTCTCCCAGAGATACTCAAAAGCATCTTTAGGAAGAGCCTTTGTAAATATATCAACAATCTGATCCTTTGTCGGAACATACTCAAGCTTGACTTCATTCTCCATGAACTTCTCTCTCAAGAAATGATATCTAATAGATACATGCTTCATCCTCAAGTGCATCATAGGATTCTTTGAAATGTTAATTGCACTTGTATTATCATAGAAGATAGAAATAGGATCATCATATAACACTATGATATCTTTCAATGTTTATTTCATCCATACAACTTGTGTACAACAAGATGCAATAGCGATATACTAAGCTTTAGTAGTAGACAAAGAGACTGAATCTTGCTTCTTGCTCAACCATGCCACCAATATACATCAAAGAAAGAATGCACCACCACTTGTACTCTTTCTGTCATTTACACATCCAGCCCAATCTGCATCTGTATAGGAACTACGTGTAAAGGTAGTATCTTTAGGATATCACAATCCATAATCTGGAGTTCCATTCAAATATTTGAATATTTTTTAACCACAACAACATGTGTTTCCTTCGGATCTTCTTGAAATCTAGCCACAAGACATACTGCATGGATAATATCCAGTCTAGCAGTAGTCAAATACAGTAATCCACCAATCATAGATCTATATTTTCTTTGATTAGCCTTAGGTGAATCATCATCTTTACACAATTTGCAACCAGTCACCATAGGAGTACTTACCAGTTTGGAACCATCCATCTCAAACTTCTTCAACATCGCTCTCACATACTTAGACTGTGAAATGAAAATACCTTTCTCTATTTGATTAGTTTGTAGCCCAAGAAAGAAATCTCCCCAAACATAGACATTTCAAATTATTTCTGCATCTCTTCTGCAAACATCTTGCACATATTTTCATTTCCTCCAAAGATAATGCCATCAACATATACAACTACAATCAAGATTTTGTCATTTTGAATCTTAAACTACAAATCACTGTTTGTCATACCTTTGTTAAATCCTTGTTGAATCAAGTACCTGTCTAACCTTGCGTACCAAGCTCCAGGAGCTTGCTTCAATCCATATAAAGCTTTCTTCAATCTGCAGTATATATCTGGTTGATCTGTTAACTAAAATCCTTCTTGTTGTTCCATGTAAACTTCTTCTTCCAGCTCACCATTCAAAAATGATGACTTGACATCCATCTAATAGACTTTGAAATCTTTATGAGCAGCCAATGCCAGTAACATCCTTATAGCTTCCATTCTTACTACCAGGGAAAAAGTATCTTAAAAATCTATACCTTCTACTTGTGATTAACGTTTACACACAAGCATCGCTTTGTTTTTGACAACTCCATTCTCATTCACCATATGTTTGAAT